>LPNX010913045.1:71021-87619 GCA_001517045.1 Pseudotsuga menziesii
ACATAAAGTGGCCAAAAGTCTGAAGGTTCAAAGCTTTCAATATATTCTACAAATCAGAGTCCCTCTAGACTAATCCTCGTGCTCGTGAAAGCACATCATTGCATGAGCTACACTACGGAGTAACCTCCCAAACTGGTTTGACACCACTATAGTGTGTCATTGATAACGCCTTGGAAGGTCATCGATAGAAATGTATGGAATGTCGTTTTTCAGTCTTTGAGGTTGTCTTCAATATCATGCAGCTCCTCCTTTGCTTCCACCTTCCAGATGGTCATTTCTCTTACCACCCCTCGTCTTTCAATCGACGATGCTCTAACAGATCGGGATTGAACAATATCTGCAAAGTAGCATGTCACGTCTTAGTATCACAAAACATAGAATAATGAAATATACTAAGAAAAAAAACAAGGAAAGTAGCATCTTTCTTACCTCGGTCATCCTACTGATCATCCTCAGGTAAAGGTAGATAAGGGTCACCCCTGTGGGTCACTGTGGGCCCTCCACCACCTCCATGGCAGGCCATGACCTCTATGCACCTCAAGATTCGCAGATCTTGAGGCTCTAACATGTTGAGTGGTACATGAGGGCATAGCAAGGGGGCCCTCTCTAGAAAGAAAGACACTACTATGGCACAGTTGTCGAATTGCTTGAGTTCACCACAACGACATTTTGTGAGCTGGTCTTTGAGACTCACTAGCAACCCCTCGCTCCAGTTGAAGATAGTAGGATCCATACACTCCAATGCATATAGCATATAGGGCCAAGTCATCTGATGGGAAGCCTTATTTCCCACCACCTTCTTAGTGGTGAATGCAATTGTTATCAAAGGCCAATCCATGATACGTTTGATCAGAATTTTACCCCCTTGGGACCTCATTCCAGTCACGAAGTGCTCATCAATAGTCATATCCCCCCCTCTAGGACCGCAGAGTGACACCAAAATCCCTCTCTTAGAAAGTATGGTCAAGAAGTAGATATCCTTAACATCAATGGTCAGGATATTGGTGCCCACCTATAAGTGTTGTTGCTTTGGGTCCCACATCCATATCAAGTGGTCCAATAACCAAACATGGGCTCTCATGCCCGAAACTCTGAATTACTTGAGGAGTTTGCACTCCCTTAGGGCCATCACCGTGTTTCGATCATTTGCCGCTTAGGCATCATCCAACTCATGTTCACGCTCCTTTTGGATGACCATGTTTTGTGTCAAAGACCCGTGGGACATCCACATAACATATATTAGACTCATTTCATCAGGATAAAACTTCAAATCCATGCTTAAATTTTATGTTTTGGGAAGTTAGCGATCACTGACGCTCTTTCATTAAGAGAATAGAGTGACATAGCCTCTTCCCCTTGAGGATAGAGCAACGTCGATGCTCTTTCCCCTTTTGGGGAGTGTACCGACGCACCTCCTAAAAGGGAGAAGAGCGTCGCACAGGGCGTGCTCTTTCCCTTTGCAAAACTAACCCAAAAACCTTACAAAGCATGATGAATGCAAAAAATCAACCATCAAAATGAAGGGAAGGATGAGGACTCTCACCTGCACTAGACGATTTGTCGAGTGGATGTATGTAGCTCTCGGAATCCTCATTGCAAAATCACCTCTCCAACAATATTTTTCACTAAAACTCCTATGGTAAAAAAAAATGGTAAATAGTTTTTATTATTTCACTTTTTTATATCATTTTAAAACAAATTTAATAGAAAATAATATTTGAAATTGTTAGATATTATTTATTTTTACCATATTTCTTTGTAGTTTCAATTGTGAAAGTGTTCTAATGATCTTTTTGAGGATTTTAGGGACTCATTGGACATTTTTTGGCTATGATCGAGCCTCTTTTTAACTTTTTCATGCTTTATGTCAAATTGAAAAAGGTTCCTAACACCTTTTATACTCTAGTCGTGCTTGTTAAAAACTTAGAGAAAATGTATCAAGTATACTTTTATCGCTTTTTGGACTCGTAAAACTTAATACAAAAATGAACCCCATTGGAATTGTCTTTAATCTCTTTTTAGACTCCCTAAATGATAAAAGATCGCCAAACGAACTTGATTCTTTCATGCTTGTTAAAGTACTTGAAAGGTAGTCTATCTGGTGATAGTTTACCCCCCTTTTCGGACCATTTAGACTCATTTATGAAAAATGTATGCTCTAGTTCATCGTGACTTGAAGAGTTCTCCTAGGTATCAGTGATACTTTTTCTAGCATTGGGGATTAAATTTATGAAAAAAGTCCACTTTGGAGTCTTCTTAGTCATTTCAGACTCTCTAAACATGAAACAACAATCTATTTTACTTTCTTCAAACTCATAAAATTAAGCGATGAAGGACATTTTTCTGGGAATGAACCCTTCCTTTATGAGGTTCATAAAACATATGAAGTTGGACTCATCATTTGATGAGCTATATCGAGCGTTTGTTACTCTTTTCGAGCTCGTTAAAAAGCAAATAGGTACTAATCTATCATGATGGAGAGATTAAGGGAATGGGGATATATTCTTCATTTGTATTAATGGCAGCTATTAGTCACCATTGAACATGACACCCTTATGCATTTCATTCAAACATTTGGGTATTCAGCTTGTCATCGATTCAATCCACTTTCATGAGTCACTTCACTCCTTTGAGCCAATTCAAAGAATGCATCATCCTGCCTTTGCATTATGTCTAGTCTCTGGCTTGTTGAATCAATGTTTCCGAGTCACTTGTCATGTTGTTCAATGTTTGAAGGGAGTCTTTATCACAACCTACCTCAGTAATTACCTTACCTTCCTTCGAGTCGGTCATATTTGAGTCAATCCCATGGTTGTTCCATTATCAGAATCACTACAAAATCATTTTTTTCTTCGAAGTTTCGTGTCGATGACGGGGGAAACATCATGGCCCTCCTTCACCGAGTTTATTCCTATCGACATCAACACATCATCTGAGAATTAGTCTTAGAAACGAATCAAGTAACTTGAAGCATGCATGCCTCAATGGCAGGTTTCCTCGCTTTTGACAGTGGGTTTTCATCATTGGCCTCTGTTGAAAGATTATGCCGATTGTCCGACTTCAACTCATCTATTCACGATCAAAGGAATGCACTGAACTACCTTGGGAAGCATTGACATTAATGGTGATTTCCCTCGCACTTGTTAAGGATATACATCAATGACTGGTAATCAATTGGTTTCTACCATATTCCACATCAGGACATCTGTTCACATGGATAGAATCGTACTGTTTTAGTTTGGAATGAAGACCCTGAGTGTTTAGGTATTCACTTGAATATATGCCTATCCTCAGGTTGCGATGGAGTATTTTTTGAGTCATTGCATGGATCCACATTGTATATTTAGTGGCTATGCTCAGGTTTGAGTCAGGATGACATAGATCTACAGGGTATATTTCGTAGCTATGTCCCGATTTGAGTCTTGTTGATCATGGATCTACAATGTACTATTGGTAGCCATGATTTGGTCATTATACATGGATCTGCAATGTATTGGTCAGCAGCCATGATTTGAGTCAGATAGTTTGTAACTGGTACTCGCCATTCTTTTGCCTTTGATTCCATATCATGTATAGAAAAGTATTTCACCAATCATATACCTCTAGCTTCATACTTTAGGGGGCATTCTATTACACCCAAAAACTATCACTTTGCTTAACCCCCTGAAGTTCCCTAGCCAAAGCATCTTTTGGAGGAGTTTTTTGCTTAATCTTAGGGGCTCTAACGCACTATGTCTTCTGGCATAGAGCGTCAGACCTACCCGATACCTTTTTCCTAATGACAAGAAGCGTCGGTGACACTTGTTGCCTATGGAAAAGGAGCGTTGGCCATCCTTGACGCCTCATGCTAGTGGGAAAGGAGTGCCAACCCTCTAAAAATGGCAAAAAGAAGAGATTTCGAGAACCTTCTAGTTGAAAGTCCTCATGGAGGCTTATTCCTACTGTCTGGAGTAGGTGGCATTTGTACCTATAACCTCTATGGATAATCCCTCACCTTCCTCCCAAAGAATCTCTACCCCTTTAGCCCCTCTTTGGGCTATATATACAAGCTTCATGGATCATGATTGGAGGGAATCAAGAGAGTACATTTATGTTGTTGGAATCATTACTGATATAGGAGGCAAAGAGTATGGTATTGTGAGTGACATTTGTAGAGTTTGTAGAGATTGTGATTGTGAGTCAAGAGCATTGTGAGAACAAAGCTTCAACATCAAGGATTTAGTTGTAGTTTTCTTCTCTATTGTTATTAATACAAATATGTTTCCCTTTCCCATGAATAATTTGTATATGATCTGACTTATTCATTGTTTTTCTTCTTGATCATTAACATAGAGTGTTGAATTCTCTTGTTGCTTTCACTTTTTGTATCTTGTTCCTTACATTCTTTTGTAGGTACAACTCATCGTAAGAGAATTCACAAAGAAATGATCACCTTCATTAGTGAGGTAAGAAAGCTTCGAATTCAAGTGATTTGACAATCTAGGGAGATGATGCATTGTTGTAAGTCTTTTGTTCTAGGTCTGCCCCATGTAGGCTAGGGAAACTATCTTTATCTGCATTGATTGAGAATTTTAAATAACATTTAGGTGTAAGGTAATATGATACAGCCCTCTCCAAATTAGTTTAGTGCAAGTTAATAGTAAACTTTTATTGCTTGGTTTGCTCCCAAGTTAATTGTAAATGATACAGTTTTCCCCAAATTGGTTAAATGCAAGTTAATAGCATATAGTGCAAGTTAAGGGAGTTATTAGCTTGCGTTCCTTTACTCAAATTAAGTGTGTGCTTGTGGAGAGGTTGATTTCGTCTCCACTTTGTGGGTACTGTAGATACTCAAGGAGCTTAGTAAAGTTGATTATATGTTTATGTGAAGGTTTGGGGAATATCACTTTAAGGAACTAGCCCCAAAGGTTCCAATTTTTTAGAAATTATCTTTGATCACTAGAGTCATTTAAAGGAACTTCCAAGAAAAAATATGTATTTTAACTTACCTTCAAAAGTTGTCGTCTGTCACTAATTACCAGCTTCCATCTTATCCAAGAGTTACTTGGGGAATTTAAGGTCGCTTAGGCTGTTCAGATTATTTGCATGTCCAATCTTGTCAATTCTTCCTCCTCCTATTTGTGAACTTGAGCAAGTCGAATTTCTTGATATTTCACTATGCAGGATTTTGAAGGACCTTCCCAAGGAATTTGAGCAGCTATCAAACTTGAAGGTGAAGGTGTCCAGTAGTGGACATGAAGGAGTGCCAGCTGCAAAAAGAGTTGGCTAAACTAAAATCATTAAGATGTGTAATTTGTGACGAGAACGCCAGATGACAGTGGCTGACTATTAAAGCCTCTACCATGTCTAATCTGACAGTTGAGGTCGTCGAAGAACACTTTAATTTGAACTGGCCCACTCTAACACCTTTAATAACGTTGGTGTATCACGTACAATCTGAACATAAATCTTTGCAGGCTTTCTGTATAATAATATTTGAATTTCCAGGATGGCCTTAACATCTACATGGGAGATTCCACCTTTCATCAGCAACAATCCAAGCCCAAAAAGCTCTGGCAACCTTGCAGTTCAACATAAAACCATACAACATCCATTGGTAAATCCACTTAACTATTATGATTAACCAGCTGCCCAATTTTGGGAATATTTTGCTAAACGTATCATTTCCTTTGTTGTTTTCGCAATGAGAGAATTTTTAAACGAAGTCAGGCAATTCAATTTTGTCACTAATTAGCAAATGTGAGGTAGTTTCTTCTTTCTTCTATTTTCAGAACTTCAAAAGTGAGTTCAACAGGTTGTGATATAGTTTTTTAAACCTAAAAACTATTTTTATAAAGTTAGTTTGTCCCGATATACATCGATTAATGCAAATGTCAAAAAATCTCAAGCAGGCACATCTACTACAATTTCAAGCTCTAAAACATGCGCAATATTGTGTGGAGTTCAAATTATTGGCCTTTAAAGAACAAACATGAATCTTTGTATTCAACATTAATCCTCTTGAATGCAACATCTATTGTAAAAAATATTCAGATTTAGTTTTCAACAACATTAGATTTTAGCATTAGAACTGTTGAAGAAATGTCGACTCCAGAAGCTCGATTGTTTACAAGCTTCCCTCAAAACTATGTACAAGCTTCCCTCGTATTCCCAATACATGGTTCGGAAGGGCGAGGTCTCATTAATGTGGAAGTTAAGAAGAAAAATGGCCAGATTTTCATACAAATAAGCTATCAAAGGCATTTGTTTTATTCGGGATGTTTTCAAGTTTATTATTCGAGGCCAGAAATTGGATCATATATCATGATAAATAAATAATTTTGTTTCAGGAAAGATTTGTTTTTTAAGAGAAGGGCCCGTGTGTAGGTAGAGAATGAAATCAGATCCAGAAAGCATGAGATGCGGGTATCCATAAGAAGTTATACTCCCAAGTCTTCCTTATGTAGCTCTATAAGGATCTATATAAGGATCTATTTATAGTAGATTTTACAAGCAACTTTCTACTGTTCTCTTAGCTACTGGAGGATGAAGTTTAATGACTGGACCGCTGGATGGTTGGAAGTTGGCTGGACGTCTCCTTGGTCAAGCTTACTTTCAACACTCCCCCTCAAGCTTGAATTCCTGAGGATGTCTAAACTTTTCTTTCTTTTGCAAATGGCTTTGTGAAGATCTCTGTAAATTGATCTTCAAACTTGCAAAATTCAATATATATTTTACCATTGTTGATAAGTTTTTTGATGAAAGGATATCTAGTATCAATATACTTGCTCATTTTGTGAAAAATATGATTTTTTGATAGTTCTATTGTTGAATTATTGTTAGAGTAAATTTTTGTTGCTCCTTCTTGATCTTGCATCCAAGCTAACATAATTCTTCACATCCACACTACCTGACATGCTACTCATGTGGTCCTTACATATTTTGCTTTTGTAGTTGAAAGAGTAACAATGGGTTGTTTTTGGGAAGCCCATGAGATTGCTCCTTAACCTAGATGGAAAATATATTCAAATGTGTTTTTTCTATCATCAATGTTGCCTGCAAAATCACTCTGTAGCCAACTAGTATGAAATCATTTGATCTAGAATATAAGATCCCATAATCTCTTGTTCCACTAACATATCTCAAAATCCTTTTCCATGTTTGCTAATATGATTCCTTTGGTGTCTCCATGAACCTTGAAATCAAATTGACTACATACATAATGTCAGGCCTTATCGTTGTCAAATACATCAAACTGCTTACCAATCTTTTGAACACACTTGGATCTACCTTTCTCCCTATGTCTTCTTTGCTCAATTTCAATCATGTTGCTACATATGTAGATGTTGGTTTGCAATTCAGTTTGACTTCTATGCCGAAAAAATTATTTCATTAAGTGCAAGTCGTTATCTCAAATTCCTTTTTCATAGTTGATTTAAATAACTCAATTGAAAAGTTTCCTATAAATATAAGATCATCAACATATAGGCATATAATTAAGACCTCACCTTGATTATTCACCTTGATGTAGAGAGTTTGCTCATTGGTACATTTGTTAAAACCATGGCTCAAGAAGTATGAATCAACACAATTGTACCTAGATCTTGGAGCTTGTTTGAGACCATACAAAGCTTTTTTCAATCTATAAACTTTATGTTCATGACCCAATATCTGATAACCTAGAGGCCGCTGCACATATACTTCTTTCTGTAATATCCCATTCATTTGATAAACTTTCCATTTATAATGCCTTACTATTACTAACATTGTTCTCATTGTATCTAGTCTAGCTATTCGAGCAAAAGTCTCATTGTAATCAATCTTGGGTTGTTGTGAAAAACCGTTTGCCTAACATTGCTTTATGCTTTACAACATTTCCATCAGCATTAAACTTTGTCTTATAGACCCATTTTAAACTTATTGCATCTTTTCCTTACGGAAGATTCACTAATTTCCAAGTTTGATTTTTCTCTATTGCTTCAATTTCTTCATCCATGGCCTTTTTCCAACTTTCATACTTAATTTCTTCTTCAAAACATATTGGATCAACAACAGAAAATAATGCAAAATCAGAAATTAAATCATCATCATCATTACCTTGAGTTACCTCATATATTTCCTTGAGACTTCTTGTCTTCACTGAAGTTTCATTTGACCTTGAGCTATTACTTTAGTGATATCTAGGTGTTGACTGAGATCTTGAAGCAGATTGAGGTGTTGATGCTGTACTATGTGAACTTAAGCCATTGTCATGATCTTGATTGAAATCTTTCATCTCAAACTGTTGCTTCTGATTTACATTTTCATTCCAAATACATTCTTTATCTTCAATAAACTTGACATCTCTACTGATTATAGTCATTTTTGTGATGGGATTATACAACTTGCATGCTTTTGATTGCTCACTATATCCCATAAAAATGCATCTTTCTCCTTTATTATCTAACTTCTTCCTATTTTCATTGGGAACATGCGCATATGAAAATACACCAAAAGACTCTTAAATGAGGAACATTATGCTTTTTTATTACTCCATGCTTCCCATGGTACTTTATCCTTCACACTCTTTATGGGGAAACTATTCAAAATATATACTACACAAGCAACAACTTCATCCCAATGCTCATTTGATATATGCTTAGCTTTCATCATGCTTCTTGTCATTTCCATTATTGTTCTATTTTTTCTTTATGCAATACCATTTTGTTGTGGTGTATAGATAGTTGCAAGTTTCCTTTTGATTCCATTTGCTTTGCAAAAACTTAAGAAATCATTGGACACAAATTCTCCGCCTCAATTTGTTCCTAAAATTTTAATGTAGTATCCACTTTGCTTTTTAAGCATGACTTCAAACTGCTTAAAAATTTCAAAAGTTTTTTATTTGTGTTTCAAGAAATATACCCTTGTTTTCCTGGAATAATCATGTATGAAAGTGATGCAATACAAGCTTCCCAATAGAAGGTGTCTGCATATACCCACACAAATATGAATGTACAATTTCAAGTGGAGCTCCTGCTCTATATGACTTACCAACAAGAAACGATTCCCTATGTTGCTTACCAAGAATGCAACCTTCACAAACTTTGTTTGGCCGCTCAATCAATGGAAAACCATTCACCATGTTTTTTTTCTTCTATTTAATAAATTTAGACCATGGAAGCTTAAATGACCAAATCTTAAGTGCCATAACCATGAATGATTTAAGAGGACTGCTTTGAAATCAACATACAAATAATTTTGCAGCCTTAAAGGTGACATCTTGTTTTGTGTCATTTGGATTTTTGCAATTAGTGTTCCATGTGTATTAAGAATCTCACATGCATCATTTTCAAAATATGCTTTATATCCCCTTTTGTAGTAGTCGCCTAATGCTAATTAGATTGTGTTTAATATTAGGGACATAATACACATTTGAAATGTGTTTCTTTTCATCTTGCTTAGTTTCAAAGTTTATGCTACCTTTACAGATGCCAACTACTTTGTTATCATCTCCCAATTTTACTTATGATTGCAAAGATACATTTATGTTTGCAAACATATCATTGTTTCCACTCATGTGGTTAGCACAACCACTATCTAAAAACTATACTTCTTTTGAGCTTTCATGTGCAATATTACAAGTGATAAATATCGAATCACTATTTTCAGAGTCATTTTCTCTTGAGAAATTTGCATTCTCCCTGTTCATATCAAATTGCTTCTTCTTACATTTAGGTGCATAATGACCAATTTTTTTACAATAGTGGCATTGGATATGTGATTTGTCATACCTTTGTCCTTTATCGTGAAATTCATGAGAATTTCTGCCACCTCAGCCTTTTATGCTTGCAAAGAAATTATAATTTGCTCCTTCTTCATGAGTGTTGCCTAATTTGCCACCTTCATTGCAATTACTGATTCTTCCTCTTCCAAATCCTCTTCTACCTCTATTAGTGATTCTTCCTCCTCTTGTGCCTCTACTACCGCTAGCTTGAACTTGTGATTTAAATGCATTTTCCATGGATGAACCAATTGACCTATCGAGTCTTTCCTCATGGGTTTGTACAGATCCCATAAGATCATTGATAGGAACTTGAGTCAAATATTTAGATTCTTTAATAGCTACAACAATTGGGTCTAATCTAATAGGAAGACTCCTTAAAATATTTTCTACAACATTTTTATTATCGAAAGTATCTCCATGAGACTTTATCTGATTTACTATACTTAGTGCACAAGTAAAAAATTCATTTACTGTCTCAGAATTTGTAATTTGCAAATTTTCAAAATCTCTTCTAAGCATTTGTAATCTTACCAACTTCACTTTGTTAGCACCTTGATAAGAAGTTTATAGAGTATCCCATGTATGCTTAGACCTTGTAGCTGCTGCAACCCATGGGAAAATCAATTATTCCATTGCTTGTTCTATTAAAAACAACGCATTGGCATCCTTCTTACTATTTTCCTTAAGAAGATCATGTTGTGCTTGTGATAAAACATTAAATGTTGCTTGATTTGGTGCCTTTGTAAAACCATTCTCAACCAAGTCCCATAATTATTGTGAACAAAATAAAGTCTTCATCTTAATGCTCCAATATTCATTATTTTTCCCATTAAAATGTGGGATTTGGAGTTGAGTGAGACTACTAATACTCACACCCACAATATTTCAACTAATTTCAAGAATAAAATATTGCACTTTCACAATACTTAGTGAACCCAACTTGGCACTGAAGAAAATATGACTTAATAAAATTAATTTGTTCATTTACACATTCTGTCAAACATTTACCAAAACTAAAGTTTTAACTTAAATTTTGAAAGTAAAACCACACTGCTGAAATGTACTTAAAAATTTCTGTCAAATACTGAAACAATCTTTACGCAGATGAACACAATAATTTTGGTCTAATGATCAAGCAAAACCCCAACTTGGGGAAAACCCTAGAAAGAAGATATTTTCAGTAAAAGAGAGATTCAAAAATATTTTCCTCCAACACAGAAAAATATTTTTCTTCAGACCCATACTGACAAAATTATTCATCAAAACAATTGCAAATACCTAAAAAATCATGTCACCTTGCTGATGTACATAACTGATGTACTTTCCACATGTGTGGTACGGATCTCACACATGCTGCACTTTTCCTGTACTTTTTGCTTGCCTCGAGATTCATGCCCATCAACAATAAATGTTGTACGACCCTGTCAAAGAAAAAACATCAGTACGGATTGCCTCGAAATATGATCCTTCACACGTGCTATATGGAAATTGACAATCTACATTAATTTCTACTGTACTTGCCTCGGTATTTGTGCTGCAAATTGTCTTGGGAAACGTGTCGATATTCTAGGGTTCTTTCCTCTTTCAGTCTCAATTTCTTCTTCCTCTCCTCATTGATGGTGAGTTATCTTCATTTGTCCTCTCTCTTTGTTTTATACTTAATTTTTGTAACTACCTTCATCAACTACCTAATCTAGGGTTGATAATCATTTACAAAATCAAGGGTCTACATCATAACTCACTTTTTAATAATTAAAAACTTTAATTATTAAATATATTTAAGCGTGACCCACTTTTCTAAAGTATAAAAACACATTCACTCTATTTATATAAACGTTACTTTGTTGCATAAATACATAAGGACAAAAGTTTATGGTCCTCTCATCACACTCGCACCAAAAACATGGGAGGACCTTTAGAATTAACTTTTCAACACTCCATCCTAACGATGAAGGTCCGCAACACTATCTCCATCTCTGACTACTGCAATAGCTCCCTTCTGCTCTGGAATCAACCTCGGAAACAGATGCTCTATCTCGAACTGAAACTTTGAAGCCTGAGATTCAACCTGAGTCCCATCAACCTGCTCAACTGCACCATCACTTGACTGGCTGAGCCTCCTGTCAGTTCTTAGGAGAGAGTCACTCTCCTTTTCAAATCTATCAAATGCAACATCATTCTCATCCTCTGGCTCTGATAGCCATCCTCTGACTCATGCTCCTGGTCGTACAACATGCCCTCTCAGGACATATAGTGTGTCCCTGTGATCTCCCAATAAGATGGTGATACCAACTGGCTCATCTCTCCGATATATGAAGATATGGTTAGACCTGATCATCATCCCATAGCCATCATCCTCGAATAATGAAACTGAGAGTTTTCTCACTCTCATCCTAGGTACAAACAATACTCCATGAATATCTAGGAACTCTCTAAGGTCTAGTTGAAATTTGATAATTCCAACTCCTTGGATAACAATTTGAGGACTATCAACATCTGTATGAATGAAGTGTCTTGACCCCAACATTGTGATCATGTGAAAAGAGTCATAGACTCCACTCATATGTCTGGTTGCACCACTGTCAACAACCCAGACATGCTCAAAGGTAGAACTCCCCACACTGGAATCAATTGAGACAAGATAAAACTCTTGCTCAAACTTCTTGGCATATTCGTCTACTACTACGAAGGCTGCCACATCTCTTTCAGTCTTCACAATCTTTTACTCGGGACATTTCGTGGCATAGTGTACTAACTGGCCACAACGATAACATTTGATCTGACTTAGATCTTTCTTCTTCTTGTTCTTGGATTTGGCTGCAAGTGCCACATTCTGCTCAGCTTCCTCACTAGTTTGTCCAACCTGTGACCCATCTCGAATTTCCTCTTGGGTAAATCATCTCACAATCTGTACCAACTTGGAAGTGATTCTCTGCCCACAATGCACTTCACAAAAACATATCACTTCTTGGTGAAGCCCTTTAGGGCTATCCTCACCAGTTCTGAATTAGGAATGGTTTCTCCTACTGCTGCCAACTCGTCCTTAACTTGTGTAACTCGAGTCAAGTAAGAGGCTACACCTCAGCATTTTTCATTTTAATGTTGTGTAGCTTGTCTTTTAGGGCCGTCTTCCGATTTTCGTTCTTTGCTTCGAACAACTTGGTCAACGTGTCCCACATTTTTTTAGCAGTTTTCTTTTTTGATAAGTGTGGTATGAGATGGTCTTTAACCCCATACAAGATAGTTCTCTGGGCTCTGGCTTCATGAGCTTCAAATTCCTCAAGCTCATCTTTATTTGTTGGCTTGGTCATGACACTGTTAATAAAACTCCAAACTCTAAGTTCTTTCAATACAACAATAATTCTTACCTTCCATGGAACGCATTTGGATACTCCATCCAATCGATCCTCATAGCTAATGTTCATCATGGAAAATAACTTACAACAAAAAATTAACTAAAGACAAATCTAACACTTTTTTGAAACTTCAAAGAATACCTACTAAACTTCTTTTTTAGTATGACTCTGTTAAACTGTGATCTGATACCATGAAGAAAATTTGACTTAATAAAATGAATTTGCTCATTTACACATCTATCAAACATTTACAGAAAATAGGGTATTAACTTAAATTTTGAAAGTAAAACCACATGTTAGGATATTTAGACACTTAGGAATTAGTTAAGATCAACTTGTGTAATATATCCATTAGGTAAATGTGTGTTTCTTTAGTATGCATTAGTATGCATTTGTAAATATTTTAATCCGACGGTCACGATATGTTCTAGACATAGAGTGATCCGACGGTTCAACTTCTCATAGATCATACCTACCATTGATCCGTGGCTTAACACCCGATTGATGTATGATCTCTATTTAAAGAGCATAGAGGGTCCTTGGCTAGTTGATCGATTATGAGAAGCTCATGTAACTTTATTTCTTTTCTATAATAAATTGCTCCAAGTAGCTATTTGGCTAGGGTTGTGGATTGTTTTCCTCTCGAGGGTTTTAACCACGTGACAAACATAGGTGTGCTGATCTGTGATCTATTTGTGTGAAGCGGTTGCTCAAGGTGTTCGGTCTTTTGGGAGTACCCTATGTACCCGAACATGGTATCAGAGCGTTTATGAAGAGTCGCTTTCGGTTTTGATCAAGATCTGGAACCGGTGTTGCTGAAACTTTCAAAGGGTTTCTGGTTTTAGATTTTTTTGTGCATTTGTGGCTTGTGGGAGCTATTCCATTGCGTCTGGAGCATCGTTTCCATTAGAAAATAGTTTTCGTTTGTTCTAGAAACACCCATTTCGACAAATTTAAAGGTATAATGTTACAGTGACAGATTTGTTTTTTTTTTTAATCTCTCATATTTTATCAGTTTTATTATTAGATCTTTTTTGTTTTAGTCTCAGACTGTTGCCTTCCCTGACTGCATATGCTCTTTGCCGTGCACCTTGCGCGATCGCGGCAAATCAGAAACAATAAGGGAAAGTTTTTTTTTTCTTGTCTTCTCGGCTACGTATGCTCTTTACCGTGCACCTTGTGCGATCACGGCAAATCAAAAACAACGAGAAAACTTGAAAACGAAGACTTTCCGGGTAAGCTAACTAAGATATAACCCCATTGTGTGGAATTTTTTTGTTTTGTTTTTTTTTTGCTTTCGTTTTTTTTGTGAATTGGAGGAAGAAAAAAAAGACAAGCACAAAGAACGAGAGAGAAAAGTGAAAAAAAAACTTTCCTCTTTTCATTCTTTTACGTACCTTTTAAACTTAGCTCACTTGGTCCAAAGTTGCTTTATTCTTTAATAGGTCTTGAGTTCAAGTCTTATTAAGCTACTTTTTAGTGCATGTAATTTCTATTTTCAAGTTACTTTATTGTAAAAGTATATCTCACATAAATAAAATAAAATAAAATAAAAAGAGAGTCACTTAAGTCTTTTAATTTATTGTCGCACTATTTAAAAGTAACATTATTGTAAAAATGAACATCATTTATCTACAAAAGTGATTCACTTAAAAACAACTTTATTGTAAGGTGATTGTCAAAGATTGACCTTGGGAAGACGGGTTCATTTTTTTAGTTGGTTAAGTTAATATCTGCCACGATACTATTGGGGACATCTTCAACATTTTCTTTGATCAAGCATAATTTCATCATCTGGAATAAGTTTTCAGTGCTATTTTTTTTAAAACCGCATATTTTTTCAATCTCTTTGCATCCAGATAGTTAGTGTCTATTCTTTCAGCCATTATTTTATAGTATGGCCGCCCCTTGTGATATTATACTTCCAAGTCCTAACTATTTCTCATGGAAATCTCGTATAGATGATGTTCTACGAAGTAGGAGAATTTTCAAGATAACCTCAGGGAAAGAAACAGAACTCACTGATGATGATAAGAAAATTAAATGGACAAATAGATGTGATGAAGCTCATGGATTGATTAGGATGTCAATCTCTACTGATTTGCGATTCCACATATCTGGCATCGATGAACCTAATATAGCTTGGGAAAAGTTGGAATCTGTATTTGGTAATCACAATAAAATTCGGGGTCATCAACTTGAGAATGAGTTGCTTTCTTTGAATCCAAATGATTTTTCATGCATTCAAGACTATTTATCTAAGTATAAAACTCTTAGACTCTTATGTGCAGAATGCAAGATTAAGAAAGAAGACAAACAATGTATTTATCATATTCTTTCCAAACTTGGACCTACATATTCTGTTTTTGTATGTACATTCTACTCCATGAAAGAATCCTTGACTGCATTTAGCTATCAAGAGCCTAGTCTTGAATCTTTTTGTGATTCCTTAATTAGAGAGCAAGATAAGCTCATTCATCTTGGAATAATTAACAATGCAGATACATCTGGGAAAGCCTTATTATCCCAACAGAAAGAAAAGTCCAAGTCTCCCAAGAAACAAAATTTTCGCAATAATAAGCCAAACAACAAGGGTCCCAAATCCTCTCAATCAGCTCCTTATTTAAAACATGACAAAGGATCCAAGCCAAAAGGAAAGAAGACTGAGTGTCATTGCAATTTTTGTGGGAAAGATAATCATGATGAATCTAAGTGTTTCAAGAAGATGGTAGCCTTGAAAGCAGTAATAAAGAAGCACCACATCAACCTAGATTTGTCTTCAGAATCTAAATCTCTTGGACATGCACTTTGTGCTTCTCGTTACTCTTATACTACATCTTCTTCTTCTACTTCAAATGAATGACTCATTGATTCTGGAGCATCTTATCATATGGCTAAGGATCAAGCCATCTTTTCTACTATGCATGAATGTAACACCAAACAAATATTTGTTGGTGATGATAGATCTCTAAGTGTTGTAGGATTTGGAACACTTCCAGTAGAAAATTATCATTTCAGTGATGTACTATGTGTTCCAAAAATTTCCTGCAATTTGTTATCGGTCTATCAAATTACTCATTCGGGTGAAGGTAAAATTGTGACGTTTACACTTCACCAAGTTGTAATCAAGGATTTTAAAAATCCTCAAAATGTCCTTGCTACTCGAACTGTTGATGATATTACCAGGTTGTACAAATTTAACAACTTTGGGTTATCACCTTTTCCTTCAATTTTTGTTGCTCATAGTGATAACTTGAGCAAACTTTGGCATGAGCGATTTGGTCACTTAAATTATCCCTCATTGCGACAACTATGTAAAGACAATATGGTGACTGGTCTTCCGATGGTATCTTGCAAGGATGGTGTTTGTTCCGGTTGTGTACTCGAAAAACATCATCGTGACAGTTTTGACAAACGTGCCTCTTGGCACGCCTCGGTTCCTTTGGAGCTTGTGCATAGTGACTTGTGTGGTCCTCTTCCATCTGCATCCTTTTCTGGTT
>LPNX010913045.1:87967-120571 GCA_001517045.1 Pseudotsuga menziesii
AGAAATCCAACAACAACACACTATTCCATATACACCACAACAAAATGGTGTAGCTAAACGGAAGAACCACACTTTAAAAGAAATGGCTAATTGTATGATCCAATCTAAGGGACTAAGTCTTCAATATTGGACTGAGGGCATAAATTGTGCAAATTACATAGTTAATCACACACCCACTAAATTTTTACAAGGTATAACACCGGAAGAAGCATGGAGTAAAATTAAACCAGATGTAAGTCACTTTCGTGTGTTTGGTTGTGAAGCATGGGCTCACATTCCAGATGAAAAACATAAAGCAATGTAGCATAAAAGTGAAAGTGTGTAATTGTTGGGTATTCAGAAGATGTAAAAGGTTATAGACTTCTCCAGCCCCATTCACATGATATAATCATTAGAAGAGATGTTAAATTTGATGAAAATCTCTTGGCCTGTGAGCCTAACTTGGCGGGTGTGCCATCTTTGGCCTACGAGCTTGATTCGACGATTGTACCTTCTTCTTCTTCTACCAACTTCCTTGACAGGTTTCCAACTCCAATTTCTGATGATGACAGTGAGGATGAAAATCCACCTCCGCTTGCTCATGTTCCTCCAATTGCACCGGCACCAATACTTCCTTGATGGGTTTGTTCAACATGTGAAGTAGCTGGTGATCTTGCCGGTGATCTTAGAGATCAACGTCGAACACTTTCTCAGTTTCAGTGAGCCTCTTATCTTTTGGCTCAAGTTTCCGAGAATCATGATCCAGAAACTTTTGTAGAAGCTTCAGGAAATCCATATTGGGATGCAGCTATAGATGAAGAATATCATTCCTTAATGATGAATGATACTTGGGATCTTGTTCCCCTTCCCAAAGGAAGAAAATTTGTCAGATATAAATGGGTCTACAGAACTAAGTATGCATCAGATGGAAGTGTTGAAAGACTTAAGGCAAGGTTAGTTGCCAAAGGTTTTTCACAAGTTGAAGGGATTGACTACAATGAAACCTTTGCTCCTGTCGTAAAAATGAATTCCATCCGCCTTGTTCTTTCCCTTGTAGCCTTACATAACTAGGAAGTCCATCAAATGGATGTCAAGTCTGCCTTTTTACATGGTGATTTACAGGAGGAAATTTACATGGAACAACCTCCTGGATATGTTCAGGATAACTCTAGCCTTGTCTGTCTCCTTAAGAAATCCTTATATGGCCTTAAGCAAGCTCCTAGAGCTTGGCATGACAAAATGGATAGCTTTCTCCTTAACACTGGCTTTTCTAGATGCCATTCTAACCCCAATGTCTATACCAAGAAAGTAGGAAACCATCTCATCATACTTGTTCTTTATGTTGATGATCTTATCCTTACTTATAGTGACCCTAAACTTATAACCCATGTGAAATCCAGTCTTAAGCAAAATTTTGAAATGTCATACTTAACACATTTGCATTATTTTCTTGGTCTCCAAGTCTTGCAAACCAAAGAAGGAATCTTTCTTTCCTAGTCCAAGTATGCTTGTGAACTTCTTCGTCGCTTCCACATGGAAGATTGTAAACCAACCCCTTCTCCCTTCCAGTATGGAGTCAAACTTTCTGCCACTTGTACTTCCCCTGAAGTAGATACCACCTTGTATCATAAGCTTGTTGGTAGTCTTTTATACTTGACTCATTCCCGTCCTGACCTTTCCTTTGCCGTTGGTTGTGTTTCCCGTTATATGCAAACTCCTCATGAATGTCACTGGAAAGCAACAAAAAGAATACTTCGATATATTCAAGGTACAATTCAATTTGGGATTCATTACAATACAGGGGGGAGCCTTTGTTGGTTGGTTTCACTGATTCAGATTGGGCTGGCGATCCTGATGATTGAAAGTCTACTGCAGGTTATGTTTTTAGTCCAGGATCTGGACCTGTCACTTGGGCTTGTAAGAAACAACAAGCTCTGACTCTTTCTTTAGCAGAAGTAGAATATCGAATCGCAGTTAATGCCAGTCAGGAAGTGTTATGGCTTCGACAGATCCTTTCAGAGCTTGGATTCGAGCAGCAGCAGCCTACTCCACTTTGGTGCGACAATCAAAGTGCCATCGAGCTTGCCAAAGATCCAGTTCTATAGCAACGCAGCAAACACATTGAGCTACCCATGCACTTCATCATAAATCTTGTTCATGATCGTGTTCTTGAAATGCTCTATTACCCTACAGATGATCAAGTTGCAGACATCTTCACCAAGTCTCTTACAAAAGCGAATTTTTCTAAACTCCGATCTATGTTAGGAGTTCAAGAATGTGTCCTTAAGGGGGGATAGGCTCTAATGCCTCCTTCCTTCTCCTAATAGTGTCACTTTTGTAAATCCTTCAATCCTATCTCAAGTTGTTCTTAAGGGGGGATGTTAGGATATTTAGACACTTAAGAGTTAGTTGAGATCAACTTGTGTAATATATCCGTTAGGTAAAAGTGTGTTTTTTTAGTATGCATTTGTAAATATTTTAATCCGACGATCACGATATGTTCTAGACATAGAGTGATCCGACGGTTCAACTTCTCTTAGATCATACCTACCATTGATCCGTGGCTTAACACCCTATTGGTCTATGATCTCTATTTAAAGAGCATAGAGGGTCCTTGACTAGTTGATCGATTATGAGAAGCTCATGTAACTTTCTTTCTTTTGCATAATAAATTGCTCCAAGTAACTATTTGGCTGGGGCGGTGGATTGTTTCCCTCTCAAGGGTTTTAACCACGTGATAAAAATAGGTGTGTTGATCTGTGGTCTATTTGTGTGAAGCGGTTGCTCAAGGTGTTCGGTCTTTTGGGAGTACCCTATGTACCCGAACACCACACTACTGAAATGTACTTCAAAATTTCAGTAAAATACTGAAACAATCTTTAAGCAGATGAACACAATAATTTTGGTCTAATGACCGAGAAAACCCTATAAAGAAGATATTTTCATTAAAAGAGAGATTCATAAATATTTTCCTCCAACACAAAAACAAATATTTTTCTTCAGACCCATACTCGCAAAATTAGTCATCAAAACAATTGCAAATATGTCGAAAACCATGTCACCCTGCTGCTATATGGAACTGTTGTACTTTCCACATGTGTGGTACGGACTGTACAGATCTCACACATGATGCACTTTTCTTGTACTTTCTTCCTACCTCGGGATTCGTTCCCAGCAGCGATAAATCTTGTACGACGCTGTCAAAGAAAACACAATAGTGTAGATTGCCTTGAAATATGAGCCTTCACACGTGTTGTACAGAAATTAACAGGATGCATTAATTTTTGTTGTACTTGCCTCAATATTTGTGCTACAAATTGTTTTGGGAAACGTGCCAGTCTTCTACGGTTCTTCTTTCCTCTTCCAGTCTCAATTTCTTCTTCCTCTCCTCATTGATGGTGAGTTATCTTCATTTGTCCTCTCTCTTTGTTTTATACTTAATTTTTGTAACTACCTTCATAAACTACCTAATCTAGGGTTGATAATCATTTAGAAAATCAAGGGTCTACATAATAACTCACTTTTTAATAATTACAAACTTTAATTATTAAATACATTTAAGTGTGTCTCACTTTTCTAAAGTATAAAAACACATTCACTTTATTTATATAAACGTCACTTTGTTACATAAATACATAAGGAGAAAAGTTTTTGGTCATTTCATCACACTCACACCAAAAACATGGGAGGACCTTCAGAGTTAACTTTTCAACAAGCACAACCAATGTAAATTGATTAAATATTGCAATTTCACAATAGTTTGTGAAAATAAGATTTTTTCATTAATATTCCAACAACCTTTTCATAAAATAATGAATAAAACACCAAACATGCAAGTGGACCAAAAATCTACAAATTGGTATCCAGTGGACAATAACAACAAATTAGCACTTACAGGTATACAAATTACTTGTAGAAATTATATAACCAATAATTACATCAACATTTGCAGAGCAAATATCATGCTTTTACCTCTTGCCTTCAACATTAGCATTATTAAAACAAATTATGATCTTCCATGATTCTTTCACATCGATAGTTTGTACCTCCACAACTAGACGATGCACTTCCACAACCTTGCTCTCCACAACCAAGCTCTGACACCAATTTGTAGGTAGAGAATGCAAGAGAAAAACAACTAAGACAAACAATAAATTGAAATCATATCTAGAAAGTATGAGTTGTTGCTCATAATTTTATTATGCAGAAGAAGTTGCACTCCCAGGTATGCCTTATGTAGCTCTAAGATTATCTATTTATAGTAGATTTTACAAGCATGTTTCTACTATTCTCTTGGTTGTTGGACAATTAATTTTAATGAATGGACGGCTGGGTGGTTAGAAGTTGGCTCGACGTCTGGATGGCTCCTAGGTCAAGCTTACAATTTCAACAACATGAAGTTATGTAAATTTGCTTTATCACTTTATCAACAAACTAACGTTAAGATAGGAAAAAGGGTTTTGCTTGACGCTGCCCCAAATGAGGTCTTCTATTCATTTCAAAAGATAAGATATCAACTACATCATTGCTTCATCTATGTAAAGTCGCATTTCTCAAGAAAGGAATTGAACTTACTTTAGGCATATATTCATTTGCGTGTATGTCACGTCCTCATCCCTCAGACCAGCGAAGAGGATGCAACCAACACCACATACAGCTGGGCAAACAGCCCCATGAAGCCAAATAGGGATAAATCAATGCTGAAATTAGGAAACTTAACATGATGCATAACAGGATGCACAATCCATCATTTTACATGCACAGTTACTCAATGCATAATTCTTTAATCATACAACGGAAGCAAACATACACATTCCAGCATTTACATGTTCATCATGATTCATGAAGCAGTAGATTGATTGCAGAGATGAAATAACAGCAGTACTTATCTTTTGATGAAGAATCTCGCAACCAGCTACGTCGTTGCAACGTTCCACCCAACCATAGGCCAACTTGCTCATCAATATCTCAGCAGTGCTGTCACCCCTGAGCTAGGCATGATTCCTCCAAGGATAAGGGTCAATGCAGGCTTACACATAGCCAGGGGACACACTCAGCAAACCAACACAGCTGGGTTTACCAGGCCTTCAATAACCGTCCAAGCCAGCACAGTCCAAAGACCAACCACTGCTTACACGCAGCAAAACAATCCCTTCACAGCCCTGTGAAGAAGGCAAAGACAACCAGGGATGATCCCAAACAAAAGATGAGCACAACTCAAGTCCACTAGACGACACAGAGTTTTTCTTGGCCCTAACGTGGCCAAAACAACTCAGCAACAACACCCGAACCAGGGTATATCAGCAGCCCAATCTCACAATGAATGATGGCCACAATCCACAGTCTCAACAAAGGAGAAAAATCGGCCAACATACATGGAAACTAATAGCCGTTCCACATCCAAGAGCCCACAGCACACACAATCCTCCATGTAAACACTGAAGGACTTACACAGACAGAAAAGCGGGGACAGAACAACTCACAGTCTGTGCGTACAGGAAAAGACGCAGTCCAGGCAGAGCATGGATGAACACACATGCACAGTCCGAAGTGGAAACAGAAATCAGACTCTCAACAGTCCCCAAACATCGTGGGAAAACACAGCAGCAACCCAATTCGTGGGTGAAACCAACAGCAAGCAGAAAACGTGGATTAAGCCACGACTATGACACATACCAGTGGAAATCAGGCCCTTGAGGCCGTTTCACCTGCTCCCTGCGTGCACAACCAGAGAAGACCCGCGACTGGTGCGTGAGGATGAACAGAATGCCTCTCTGCGTGAGGAAAAACTAACGCAGAACTCCTATGCGTGAGGATAAAGGACGCGGCCAGCAAAATATGGGAACAACAGCCCATGAACAACAAAGAGAGCCCCCCCCCCCCCGATTGGTGCGTGAGGAGAACAGANAGAGTGAACAGGCCCGGAAAAGAATGGCATCGTGGAGAAGATGGAGGAATTGAATGCCGTTGTGGGTGGAGTGGGCGAATGGGCAAAGGCTGACAGCCTGCCACACCCACCACCATAACTGCCTCATCCACCAGCCATAACTGCCCCCCAACAACAAAACCAAGACGTTAAATAGGTTGGTGAACAAGAAAGGTGGCAAACAAAACAAGGTGGCAACACGTGGGTTTTTCCCCCATAGACCAAGGTTTGACATCCCCCACCCCTTATCCTTCGAAACCATGCCCTTTTCATTCAACGTTGCACTGCCGTAGCTGGTTGTGGTTTATTTTATTTGTTGTGCGTGTTTACATGATGCCGAATTATAATGTGCCGGATAGCACGACATACCATCGACAACTATCCCTATTGCCGAAACATTCACAACCAAATCGATGGTGGGGCTTTTTCCTTTAGCTCCTCACCACGATTAATTACATATATATACATCATGCAAACTGGGTCAAAACCGGGACATTACAGTGTAGGAGAGTTTATGACACTACGAACACGTGTTTATGGTGGTTAAATGATCAAGACTATACTGATGTAAGTTCTCCCATATCATACCTGGTTAAATGTTGGAAATAGGTCAAAGATAGTTTGTCTATGTTCGGTAAGATAATATAGGCTCTCAACATATAGTTAATTTTGCTATTTTGGTAAGTTTTAAAAACTTCTTGTTACATAGTTTTGATGATGGTAAATAAAGTCATACAGGAAAGCTGTTGAAATGAACTGAGTTATTTATTGTGAGTTTAGTGTTGGATTCAAAGTACAAGTGAAGAGTTTTGGCACTTCACTCATTCATGTATAGTGCAATGCTTCAAATTATGTTTCTATTAAAACAGTGAGTAAAGTTCCATCAACTACAAGCCTCATTTCATTCTGGTTACAAGATTGGAATCAAGGTTATATGTTTTGACCAAAAAGAAAAGTTTGGTTTGTTCTCAACTGAAGTGGTGGTAGTATGTAACACTCTTAATTGCGTAAAAACAAATTCTCTTCTATAACACACATAAAATATATCTATGCTAAGTTGGGAATATCTTTGCTTAGGCGGGAGTCATAATTTATTTTGTGATCAAATTTTTGTAAGGAAAAAAACAGATTTACAAATGATTATTTTTCATAAAAATTATTTAGATTTTATGTAAAATTAATTGTGGTTGGACCATTCCATACAAGACAAAAGGAGTTAAGAGGTTTGGACAGTATCTCTGTAGTGTCAACATTTCAAAACTTCTATCTACCTATTTTATGAGATGCTCGAAACTAAAATGATTTCTAACAGATTTACAGGAATACGGCTTAATGAACCAAATGCGAACTGCTCAGTTGAGTCGAGTTCCATGGTTCATGGTAGAAAGCATTCTTGTTGGATTGATGTTTTCTTTAAGCATTTATCGAATTAATTTTGGATTGAGCCAATAGATAGTGTTGTTTTCTCTAAGTATTTGTTATATTCATTTTGGATTGAGTTAATAGGTTAATGATAATGTGGTTTTTTTTCTCGTTCACCAAATTCAACACCACTCCATCCATAGAATGTTTTTATTTTAGATTTTAGAGATTCAATTAAGATGTTATGCATTTTTATGATTGCTTCACACACTTTGATTCTAGAGAGTCAATTAAGATGTTGTGCATTTTATTGCTTCAAAGACTTCATTTTTTAATTTCTTCTTTCTAAATTGCAAAGAGGTAGTTATTAGAATGTTGAGTTTTAGATTTACTTTGTATTATAAGTCCCCATGCCGTCCATCCCACTTTTTAGTTGAGAGCTAATTCATTGTGAACATTTTATATTTAGTTGGAATTCGTCTTAACTCCTTTCCTTAAATTTACTATTTTGCATCTCATACACAATTTGGAGGTGTAAGTGCAGTTTGGCATCTTTCCACCAAAATTGTTCTATACTTTATGAATACAACTCAAACCACTTTAAACAAGACTTGGAACTTATTCATTAAATTCTTCCTTCGAAATTTGCAACTTATATCAAATTCAATCACTCTTCCCATCTCTTCAATATTCTTAATGAAGCACAATTGTTTTTGTCATTACCCCTCATTTGGGAGTTATGAAGTGTCTCATCTTGCCTTCCTAAATTGGGGTCCATGACTCACGAGGACCCACACTTAACACCACAAAAAAGTATAGTTTTATTTTTATTTTTATTATATACAAGACATGATTATTGATATTTAATCTTTTAAATTTGGTTAAAAAAACATTAACGTCCAAATAATAAATAATAAATATAGTTTTTTAATAAATTATTTTAGACCCGTACAAAACCTTCTATAAAAAATGTTATAAAATAAATTAATATGTTTTCTTCTAAGATTTAAAATTTTGTCCTTATTAAGATAAGATGCTACATAATATTAAGATTAGGTCACATGGATGCTCAATTGGCAATATGTTCAATGTTTTCTTCTCTCCACTTTTTCCGCCACGATCTTAGCAAACACTGAAAAACTTACATGGTGTTATTGCAATTACATTCGTTTGAGATTTAATACCATTATCTTGTCAACAATGGAACATGACAATACAACATCTCCCATCTCACAACAACTCGTGGAAATGGCAATGTCGGGGACATTGCCACCACGTGGATCTTGTTTGTTTTGCTTTTACTTTTTCCAATGACTAAAATAAGGAATCTTTTGTACTTTTGCTATAATTTTTTTTATCGCAGCCTCCATTTTATATATTTGGAAAGACCTTCAATATACCTAAAACTAAGTTTTTGTGTACTTTCTATGGTTAACACACGTTGTTTCATATTTCTAGAAGAAAAAATAGTTTTTTGATGAATGACATAATTTTTGAGCTAGGTAATTTGTTAAAAGGACAACTTTTTCTCGTATGGAATAACAATTAGTAAAATTGATGCATGATGTTGTAGGAGCATCCTTGGCTAAGTAATCAAATTGATGCAAGATGTTGCAAGAGCATCCTTGGTGAAGTAATATATCCAGAATGCCTTAGTTGAGTTCTTAGATGGGATTGGAAGGCTTAGTGGTACTTATGGCGTAAATTTTTAGACTTGAACGTACTTACTTTACCCTAGATATACATTTTAAATTATTTAAACATGCATACCATCGATTGGTGAAATACATAAATTTTTCTTGAAGAACAACACAACGTTTTAGGAATGGAATCATAGCATAACTTGAAATTGGTTTGTAAATTATCAAATAAAGAATATAAACGTCTTTCATGATTTGATTTGGGTTTATACCTAGGCCTCAAGACAGTGACAATTGCTTGCAGTTTTTAAAAATTATAATCAATGTTAAACCTATTTTTGGAGATACAATTATTTCACTTGGAGATAGTTTGTAACACGCCATATTTTGGCCTAAGCCAATTAGAACTCTAGTTTTACTAATATTGGTAATTCATCGGCTTAATATCTCTTTGGACCCAGTTAGACTATTATAGACATATATATGTGGACATATGGTCCTATTTATGTGTTGACAACATATGATTTTGTTGTTATATTCTTGTGATGGTAGTTATGTGATTCCTTTTGAACATTTAAATTAAAATGTGAAATTTAGACACTAGTTGAAGTTTAATTCTATGTATGCATATGGTTGTAATGCATAGTGCAATTAATGTATGTTGTTTAGTTGAACATGAATACATATATAATATGGGTTTCATATGAAATGGTTAAACATTATATGGTAGTTAAGTTATTAATATTTAACCTACCAACGATGAGCTATGGAATAGCCAAATGATTATGATGCCAAGGTAACATGGATGTCAAAGACATCGGGATGGTAGTGTATTCTATAAGTTTTAATTATAATTTAATTTATGATTTCAAACACTGTTATGATATATGGGTAAGTGTGGTTTGATATGACATAATAGTTGCCTAGAATGGTTGTTTGTTAATGGGATTCTAATACTAATAATTTCAAATATGGCTCAATGTAGGGTGTTAATCCTAGTGATATCATGAGGGGTGGAGGTACTACCCACTATGTATCCTTTGAAACTTAGAGTCGTGTGAGGGTCATGCTAGTCAACACTCCCCAAGTTGTGTGATGATGAATACTAGTCGCTTGCTAGGGAATCTTGGTTGATATAGTCGACACTTATGCTTATGGGTTTTATTTGGGATTAGGTCAATATAGTTGATGCTCCAACATATTCCAATAGAGGAAAGGTTAGAATGTGGAAAATGGAAGTAGGTTGTGGAGGACAAATGGTTCAAAGTAGTTTAGAATGTTGTCAAGATTTAGTTATACCAACTTGGTTACTTGTATGTGTTAAAGCTCTTGGTTTAATCATGTGGTAGATCTTAGTATGTTTTGTAGTTCATATTGTATTATTGTGAAGTGGTTAGTAAGATTGTTAGATGTTGTGATTATTTATTGTTGTTTTGCATGGTTTGATGAGATCATACATGCACTATGAATTATAGGATGTGATTTCTTATCACTAGTACATACACAACATATTTATGCACTAGATACACATACATATGTTGCACATGTGCATTGGTACACTTACTAGATATAATAACTATAAATTGAATAATTAATTAGTTCATTAGTGTTTGATGATTATGAAAATTATATTGCATACATATAAAATTTCTAGTAGCATTAAATACCCTCCTCGACTTTAATTATTGCTTGGTATGATCAATTGAAAGGCTATAGTGGGTTGCCATAAAATTTGGGGTGAAATTGTTAAATTTCATTAATAACCGAGCTTGAGAAGAGAGACTTTCCATTCTATTTTATTTTAAATTGTTTTCTTCCTTAAATCTAGAATGGGAAGTTGATGGCCTATTAATGACGATGGTCAATGGGAGTCGGGGCAATGTGTACGGGAATTTGATAAATAAAGAGGAGGAAAGGTGGTGTGAGGGATGCTTGGAGGTTGGAGCTTGTTGAGAGACTTGAGAGTTAGCAGAAGAAATATTTGTTGTGACGATCTTCTTTGAGCCATATTGTGCATTCCTGTTCTTGGAGTCTCGAGCATGGAGGGCTAAGAATCTGAAAGGTTTCTTGGAGTTAGGAAGTGTTGTAGCTGCAACTGTTTCCCCAAATTTTCAAAATTTTGGGCCCCCTTGATAATTTTTAGCACTGCCTAGAATCATTTGGATCCATGAACTCTATTTTTTGTTTTTGCTATAATTTTGGACTATTTTGAGGTTAACTCTCTTCATGCTTTTCGGAAAATTGCTTATGTCTGAGATTGTTGTGGGTTGTGGAATTTAGAGTTTGGTTTTTTCCCTTTGAGCTGCGATTTCTTGCTTTGTTCTCGGAAACTTATTTCTCATTCTAGCCACTGTTTCAGAGGCCATTTAAACAACGTATCGGATCCATGTTTCCTTCGGGAGCCTCCATTGCGGAAGCTGAACGATGAGCGTTCCACAGGATAGTCTTTGATTTCTCCGATGTCGTGTAGTATTGTTTTGACTTCTTTGCATTATCGGAGGTTGATTGAATTTTGGGTCGGGGTTGTTTGATTTTGTGAAGCCGCTTTTTGGGCCGCTGCACGACCTTAGGTTTTTTGAACACTTAACGTTTCATGATGATTTTTGCACCTTATCGAAAAGTTTATGGTTTTGATCGAAGGCTGTAGTCTGTTTGCTTTCCGCCATTGCGGCTCCCGAGCGAACTAAGTGTCCGCCATATAACCGCTCCGCTCGCTGATGCTTTGTCTGGGTTTTATCGTTTTCATCTTTTGACCACGGGGCCCATAGTATTTTCATCTTCCGCTATTGCCGCTGCGTAATGCACTAACCTTCCGACATTGATGTCGTTTTGTTCGCCGACAGGGAACTTTACCGCCCGATGCTTTGGAATTTAGTTCTTCCGACTCCGATAGGCTTAACGGTCTTGCGAAACTCATTGTCCGTCTGAAACCTGCTGTTGTGGCTATAAGTAAGACTGTTCAGCTGATGTCTTGGTGTTTCAAGCCGCCAATAAAGTTTTCCCTCCGTCTTGTGAATTTTTAAACCCTGTGCGGACGTTGGTTGGTTCTTGTTTCCTGTTAGGGATTTCACAACAAGAGTGTAGTACAGAGTCTCATTTTGAGAATCAGTTTGTGTTGTTATTATGGTTTAAGTTTATTGAAAGATCCAATCCTAATTAATGATGAAATGTTGTTTAACTGGATTTAAACTCGGAAGATTCTTCAGATTTCCTGCTGCGAGAAGACGTAGTTAAAGGACAAAGCTGAGGAAAGTTGGCTAAAAGTGATAAGCCAAGTTTGTTCTGAAATCAACGGATTTAAAAAAGGGACAAATAAAAGACAAAGTGGAATCAATAGCAACAGAGTCACCGTTTTTGGAAAAGGTTCAGCAGTTACTGAGTTGGTCCCATTTTATGAAGTCCTCATAAGTTGAAATTCAAATGTAACGCATTATGCGAATCATGAGCACTCACAAACTGACAAAATTGTGGGATTAAAACGGTTTGGGAAACCAGAAGGTCGAGGGGCAGGGGGAACCCAAAGGTTTTGGGGGTTTTTTGTATAAAGACAAGAAAGTTAGAGGGAAGAGGGGGATTTTTCCCTGGAAAAACTTGTGAGCTATTGTTTGTAAGAGGAACTACTTCGTTTTACAATAAGAAATTGCAAATTTTGCCTGTTGGAGAAGGTGTTGTGTGGAATGTTCAAATGAGATAAAATAAACAATGTTGAAGGGGAACTATTTCATTTTCGACTGTGTTTCATTAACTGTGAGAACGTTCTAACTTTCTGAACCTATGTCCTTGTCTGAATGTTTTCTGGTATATTCTGTGATAATTTCCACTATGAGTAATGGAGGTTTTAACTGTTGATGAGCTATCTTGTCGTGTATATCTTTATTCATGTTTATGTGTTTGGTTCTAAGAACAGATATCTGTGATTTACCTTAACATGTGAACGGTATTACATTACTCATGAATTAATATTTTGCTCTCTAGAGACAGCTTAGTTAGTATGTATTTTTTAGTTGCGTGCGATTTTAGATGCGAGAGAGTCTAAGACGAGAGGTAAGAACCTACGCATCAATTTGTGACCACTCCTTGCATCCTTGATCAATCTGCATTTTAGATAGGCACTTGCATATCATACTTAAAGTAAAAAATACAAAAATATATACGGCGGACCAGGCTGCAACCGGTAAAACCTTTTATTTTTGTTACTTGATCTAGGGTAGCCGGACCGCAAACTGGACGGATTCCCTACACCAAACAGTCACGGGCTAGTTGGGAACGTTGACTGGGGAGAATCCCTCGCTGTTGTTGCCTGCGATTTTTTAGGCCTCAATAGTTTCTGGCGCTAGAAGGAGGGCCGCCAGTGCATGGTTGGCCGAGAAACCTATTTTCCCGAGATCATTCCACCGGTAACAGTTCAGAAGGCAGTCTGTTTCCCAATCCAATTCCTGAAGAGAAAGGTAGAGAACATTTGTATTCTGTGGCCAATGAAGTTGTTAATGATCTAAGAAGACACACTAGGGCGTACGTGAAGAATATTGGAGGATTACCCATCATCCCTGAATTGCCCAGAAGAGAATATAAAAGGAAACATCATCCTATATTGGAAGATTCAGTGTTAGTGGGAGATTGGGAAGAATTAGTAGAAGTAGCATTACCGGAAGTTATACAGCCTTTGAATCAAGTAGGCCCGGATACTCCTTACGGTACTCCTGTTCACACTCCTATTCATTCACCACCTCACTCTCCACCAAGACTCATGGCAGGTGTGAACGTAAATCAGCCACCCAACCCACCAACTCCACCACCTGCTTGGAAAGCCAGATCACATTTAAACCTAACACCTCCTTTGCATGATTTACCTCAATCTTTTGAAAAGATGTTGCCCAAGTTTGATCCAAATGAGAAGATGTTAGTAGATGACCACTTGCAGAGTTTCTATCTAGCAATAGAAGGATTAAGGGCTGGGGAATATGAGGATGTGGTTTGTAGACTTTTTCCACACACACTTAAAGGAACAACAGCGTCATGGTATTTTGGTTTGCCCGCCAATTCTATCCCTAATTGGGATACCTTTGAAAGGATTTTTAGAAGTAAATATGCAACCCAAAAAACTCATGCAACTCTTATGAAAGGACTATGCGCCTTAAAGAAAGAAAGAAAAGAGAAGGTGCATAGTTTTACCCAAAGGGTCGCAGCCTATCTTAAGAATTTTTATGAAGCTGACAAACCCTCGGATAAAGTCCTGATTGAATATTATACCTCAGCTCTAGGGCCCGAGTTGGCCATGTTTGCCAAAATGAAGGCCAAACCTACGCTAGCTGAGACTTATGAGGAAGCAGAAAAAGTAGACGCTGAAAGGGAAAGTATCGAAGATTATCCTGAACGATCAGGAGAAAAAAATGTCGGGAGGAAAGCTTTGTTGTTTACTAAGCCTAAAGACGAGCAATCACCAGATTTCGAAGGAATGGAAAAAATGATGCAGAAGCTTTCTAACAGAATCATAGACTTGGAAAAGGAGAAGGAAGCCCAAAAGTTCTACAAGCCTTATTACAAGAAAAGGGAGGATAACAATCAATCCCAACCTCCTCCTCACAGCCCCGCATCTATGAACTTTACAGAGGTAGGAATGGATAACTTCTGTACTTTCCACCAACAACCCCATTCTGAAAAGAACTGTCCTCAATGGATAAATTCAATGACGTTGGTCATGAATCAACTTTTAGATTCCAAGTTAACTGAAAATAATGATGAAGAAGGGAAAGATAACAGTAAATCAACAGAAAAACAGGAAGATGAAGCCATGGTTTTATGGGACTGTGTATCTTTGTTTGATGCCGAGGAAGAAAATGATCTGAGACACAAGGGCATCCTGGAAACAAATGTGACGACAAGAAGCCAGGGGTTGATTAAGGAAAACAGTCTTATGCTCCCCAAGATCAAAATACTTCAAAAGAATGTTAAGAAATTCCAAAATAGTTCCTCAGCTAATAAAATTCCGGAGTTTACCATCACCAATCAAAATCCTGGACAGATTCACATGCCTACGAAGCCCAACGAAGAAAATAATGTTAGATCGAATCTGACAGAACATAAGACAGAGTATGACATTGTGGAGGATATCAAGAAGGTGAGGGCAAACATCTCATTATTTGAAATGTGCAATGTGCCACAGCAAAAAGAATAGCTATTAAAAGCGCTTGAAGCATCAAAGGAGAGGCTGCCCACTAACAATCAGCCTCAAGAAGAAGAAATTGGTGAAGCAAGTATGGGAGGTAAGCCTAAAAGTAAGAATCTGCCTTTTCGCCTTACTTTTGAAATCTTCAACCATAACGTGCATAACTGCCTAGTATACTCGGGGGCATTAGTCAATGTCATGCCGCTGTCGGTCTGCAGAAAGATAAATGGAAAACCTAAATCATCTACTTGGAAGGTTGTTCAATTGGATAGAACGAATGTGAAGATAATTGGAGAAATGGAGGATGTTCTCGTTCACTTATCTTCCAATGATAAGGTGTGTCAAGTCATTGATATTGTGGTGGCTGACATACCAGAAGCTTATGGACTTGTTTTGAGCAAGGATTGGTCGGCTAAGCTAAACGGATATTTTGCCTCAGACTAGTCGCATCTGTGGCTGCCATATAAAGGAATCCAAATCAAATTAAAGTGTTGAGGGAGCCCCACATGAAACACAATGTTACTCAGTTCGAATAAAAAAATGAACCAGTGGACCTTGTTTTAGGAAACTATTTTATTGAGTTAGAACCGGGAAATTATCAAGCGGAAGAAGTCGGTGATACATCAGACACTCAGCCTGATCTCCTTCGGTTTTCACAGGCTGATGAAATCGATTGTAAAATAGTAGACTTAGCTGAAGATGTAGATGTTAGTTCTCATGTAGTAGTAGGTAGCAATTTTTGGACGCTTTTCTTTGATGGTTCTAAAACTTTAGAGGGGTCGGGAGCCGGCTGTGTCTTGATTGACCCTATGAAAAACAAACATTTTCTTTCATGCAGGTTAGAGTTTGAATGTACCAATAACATAGTTGAATATGAGGCGTTGGTTCAGGGGTTAAGGAAATCAATTGAATTAAAGGCAAATAATCTGAAAGTGTTTGGAGATTCTGAAATAATTGTAAAACAAATTCGAAATCAAATACATTGCATTTATCCTCATTTAAAAGCTTATCAAAATGAAGTATGGGATTTACTTAAATGTTTTAATGCATTTAACATTGTATCGATTCCAAGACTTAAGAATGCAGCAGCTAACTGGTTGGCCACATCAGCTGCGAGGTTTGTGCCCTCTAATAATCGGTGCTTTGTTGAATTGCTTTTTAGGCCCTCGGTTCCAGATATGATTACCAATCTACAAGTGTTCGATGATGATCAACAGATTATAGAATGCTTAACAAATGACGAGGCATTCAAGGGGGTGATTATTGATGATGAAGAACATCAGGCTGAGCTGAAATTCGATAATTTCATTCCTAAGAGAGTCAGAACTTTAGAACGGATTTTTGATTTAAATGAAAAATTTAGAAGACCAACAAATGTCAAGACTCATATCTCATCTCTATAGTTTGAGTTGATTAATTTGGGGACTAAGATGAAGCCTAAATATGTGAATCTTGGACAATGTTGTTCACCAGTTGAAAGGGATAACTTCATCGTTCTTTTCAAGCAATACAAAGATGTTTTTGCCTAGACGTATGAAGATCTGAAGACATATGACACCAGTATTATCCAGCAAATTAGCCCCATCAAATCTGAAATCAAACCTTATCAGCAGCCTTTAAGGAAAATGCACCCAAAATTGGAACCTCTAATCCAGAGTGAAGTTAAGAAATTATTGGATGCTAGAATCATTTTTAAGGTTAGACACTCGGATTGGGTTTCAAATCTGGTACCAGTGAGGAAGAAATATGGAGAAATCAGGTTATGTGTGGATTTCAGAAACTTAAATCGCGCTTTAGATAAAGACAATTATCATGTTCTACCCATGGAGCAAATACTACAAATGGTTTCAGGTTCTGAACTTTTCTCTTTATTAGATGGATTCTCAGGCTACAATCAAGTATTAGTAGCCGAAGAAGATAGACTAAAGACAACGTTCAGGACCAGGTGGGGAACCTTTGCTTACAGAAGGATGCCTTTTGGACTCATAAACACCGGAGCTACCTTCTAGAGGGCTATGGACATAGCTTTCTATGGTCTGATTGGCCGCAGTGCTGTAGTATACCTCGATGACATCACGATATTCTCAAAGAAAAGAGAGCAACACACATTTCATCTAAGGCAGATTTTTGAACGATGTCGGAAATACGGTATCTCACTAAACCCCAAGAAGTGCGTGTTTGCTGTTACAGAAGGTAAGTTGTTGGGTCACGTGGTGTCTAAGAAGGGGATCTCCATAGGCCGAGAAAGGATCAAAGCCATTGAACAGATTCCCTTTCCCCATAATAAAAAGGGCATGCAATCATTTATGGGGACAATAAACTTCGTGCGAAGGTTTGTGCCAGATTTTGCTCAAATTGTTAAACCTTTGCAGCAAATGGTAAAACAAAGTTTACAATTCAAGTGGACTAATGTAGAGAAGAACACATTTAGTAAAATTAAAACAGCTGTTGCGCACGCACCCTCCCTCAAAATTCTGGATTTTGATAAAGATTTTATTCTGTACACTTTCGCCTCTGATGATTCACTAGCAGTTGTGCTGACCCAGAAAGAAGATGGGGGAGATGATTTCCACATATCATTTATGAGCACTAGTCTGCAAGGGGCTGAATTGAATTACCCTGCTGTGGATAAACAAGCTTACGTAGTCTTCAAAGCAGTGAAACAATTCAGACCATATATACTGAAGAATCAGACAAAGGTAATAGTTCCACACCCAGCTGTGAGGTCTCTTTTCGTACAAAAGGAGCTAGGAGAAAGGAGAGGCAACTGGGTAACAGCTCTACAGGAGTATGACCTCGAATTCAAGTTAGCCTCCATAGTCAAAGGGAAAGGATTGTGCAAACTGATGACTGAAAGTAAAGACAATGAAGAACATGACTGGGAAGGCAAAGCTGAGTTACATTTGATTGATGTATGTCCTCTTTTCACAGCTTCGGACTCTTGGTATCGAGACCTTGTGCATTACCTTCAGGTGGGATTGTTACCAAAACATTGGAATTCTAAGCAAAGAAGAGCACCGTGTCTTAAATCAGCCTCATATCAAATTGTTGAAGGAATATTATTCTGAAAGAATTATGATGGAGTTCTTCTTAGATGCTTAGAGAAAGAAGATGCGAAGAAGGTAATGATAGATTTACATGATGGGTCTGCTGGAGGACATTTTTCTGGAGATACTACAGCTCATAAAATTCTCAGAGCCGGATACTATTGGCCCACACTGTTCAAATATGCACACGCCCATGTCAGAAAGTGCGACATTTTTCAAAGGTTTAGTGGAAGACAAGCTAAAGCAGCAGGACCGTTAAAGCCTGTGATGATAACAGAGCCTTTTGAGCAATGGGGGTTGGATATCATTGGGGAGATAAAGCCGAATTCTTCTCTGCAACACAAGTATATTCTGACAGCAACCGACTACTTAACTCGGTGGGTCGAAGCCATTCCATTGCGTAAAGTAAATGAAGATGTGGTCATGGACTTTTTGCAAGACCATATTATGACCAGGTTTGGAGTTCCAATTTATTTACTTTTCGATAATGCTACTTACTTTTCCTCCATTAGATTAACTGCATTTGCTCATGAGAAAGGAATTAAGTTGCATTACTCTGCTAATTACTATCCACAGGGAAATGGTTTAGCTGAATCCACAAACAAGAATCTGATTAGGATTTAAAAAAAGACAGTGATAGAAAATCAGAGGAGTTGGCACTCAGGGTTACCAGGTGCTATTTGGGCTGATAGGGTCACCCCCAAGACTTCGTTAGGTGTGTCCCCGTATACCCTTGTTTATGGGAAAGAGGCCATTCTACCCCCCAATATCATGTTACCCTCTTCCATAATCGCTCAAGGATCTAGAGGATCAGATAATGAAGTCTTGCAAATGAGGATATATAATCTCCTGAAGGCAGAAGAGTCTTGATCTAAGGCCAGAGAATGCTTTAAACAACAACAAGAGGTAGTAAAGAGATGGTTTGATAAACACAAGGCTGGAACAAAAGAATTCGAGGTGGGAGATTTGGTTCTCAAGTGGGACCATCCCCATGATGAGAAAGGAAAACACACAAAGTTTCAACAGTTATGGGTAGGACCTTTCCAGATTGCAGCAAAGCTTGGCCCCTCAACCTATAAATTGCAAGATTTATAGGGGTGGGAAGAGAACTTACCAGTAAATGGTTTAGTTCTCAAACCTTATTTTTCCTGAGTTTTGTTTTTGTTCTTTTATCTTGTATATAAATAATTTGATTTGGCTATTTACTTTGATTTATGTACTTCTGTTTTGTTTTAGTTTAAATTTTGACTGATTTCAATAAAAGGAGGCAAACTCTTGGTTGCATGGAGAACATTAGAATTCTGGAATGATTAAAGTTCTTGGGTGTAATACTATGTATTATTGTTTATCTGAAAGAATTTCTTCTATTTTAGCAGTTTTCCCGAATGGCTATGAACACATTGAAGTCCTGCTTAATCTGTGTAAAATAAACCAGAATCAAAAGGTCTGGAATACTATTTTCAGGCTCCGTCCATCTCACTTTTTAAAATGTCCTAGGGAGTGATAGCAAAGGGCCCATGAAAAGGAAGCAGGGTAAACATTATATTATATATAAATGATCCCATGCCAAGAATTGAATGCCAAAAGGCAGATAAGAGTCGAAAGCTCCTATGAAAGCATTATGTATCAAAACAAAATACTGAACCATATAATTACTAAATTTCCAAAAGTTCCTCTCCGTCCGTGAGTTGAAAATTGAAATCATCTCTCACACAAAAGGACACTATGGATAGAGGAGCCTGAATCAAAAAATTCAGAAAGAAAGGCATGCAGGAGGACTCATATGAAAAGGACAAAAGTTCAAAAGCACAAAAGGTGCAAAATGGCATTGGAATGAGGAACAAATGAATATTTTTGTTTACCATATGCTACAATCATGTTGTGTCCAAGCTAGCAGCTACCTGAAGATAGAGGTAACAAATGAAACTCATCTTCCTGGCCTCAAAAGAGTTGTCTTGACTTAAAAATCTTGGTTTCCACTCTCCTAAATTGGACTATCATCAATGATCAAAAGTACATATATTTGCCATTTGAGAAATCCAGATATCTGGAAGAATTCAACAGGTTCGTTTGTTGTTAAACAGTCTATTACTCGAGAAATAATTGTCCAGAGATCTAGGTCCACCAGGTAGTCACCAATTGTTGCAGCTGCAACTATTTCCCCAAATTTTCAAAATTTTGGGCCCCCTTGATAATTTTTAGCATTGCCTAGAATCGTTTGGATCCATGAACTCTGTTTTTGTTTTTGCTATAATTTTGGACTATTTTGAGGTTAACTCTCTTCATGCTTTTCAGAAAATTGCTTATATCTGAGACTGCTGTGGGTTGTGGAATTTAGAGTTTGGTTTTTGCCCTTTGAGCTGTGATTTCTTGCTTTGTTCTCAGAAGCTTGTTTCTCATTCTAGCCACTATTTTGGAGGCCATTTAAACAACGTATCGGAGCCATGTTTCCTTAGGGAGCCTCTGTTACGGAAGCTGAACGATGAGCATTCCGCAGGATAGTCTTTGATTTCTCCGATGTCGTGTTGTATTGTTTTGACTTGTTTGCATTATCAAAGGTTGATAGAATTTTGGGTCGAGGTTGTTTGATTTTGTGAAGCCACTTTTTGGGCCGCTGCACGACCTTAGGTTTTTCGAACACTTAACGTTTCATGATGATTTCTGCACCTTATTGGAAAGTTTATGGTTTTGATTGAAGGCTGTAGTCTGTTTGCTTTCCGCCATTGCAGCTCTCGAGCGAACTAAGTGTCCGCCATATAACCGCTCCGCTCGCCGATCCTTTGTCTGGGTTTCACCGTTTTTGTCTTTTGACCATGGGGCCCGTAGTCTTTTCATCTTCTGCTATTGCGGCTGCGTAATGCGCTAACCTTCCGACATTGATGTCGTTTCGTTCGCCGACAGGGAACTTTACCGCCCGATGCTTTGGCATTTAGTTCTTCCGACTCCGATAGGCTTAACGGTCCTGCAGAACTTGTTATCTATCTGAAACCTGCCATTGTGGCTGTAAGTAAGACTGTTCAGTTGATGTCTTAGTGTTTCAAGCCACCGATAAAGTTTTCCCACCATCTTGTGAATTTTTAAACCCTGTGCGGACATTGGTTGGTTCTTGTTTCCTGTTAGGGATTTCGCAACAAGAGTGCAGTACAGAGTCTCATTTTGAGAATCAGTTTGTGTTGTTAGTATGGTTTACGTTTATTGAAAGATGCAATCCTAATTAATGATGAAATGTTGTTTAACTACAGGTAAACTCGGAAGATTCTTCAGATTTCCTGCTGCGAGAAGACGTAGTTAAAGGACAAAGCTGAGGAAAGTTGGCTAAAAGTGATAAGCCAAGTTTGTTCTAAAATCAACGGATTTAAAAAAGGGACAAATAAAAGACAAAGCGGAATCAATAGCAACAGAGTCCCCATTTTTGGAAAAGGTTCAGCAGTTACTGAGCTGGTCCCATTTTATGAAGTCCTCATAAGTTGAAATTCGAATGTAAAGCATTATGCGAATCATGAGCACTCACAAACTGACAAAATTGTGGGATTAAAACGGTCTGGGAAACCGGAAGGTCGAGGGGTAGGGGGAACCCAAAGGTTTTGGGGGTTTTTTGTATAAAGACAAGAAAGTTAGAGGGAAGAGGGGACTTTTTCCCTGGAAAAACTTGTGAGCTGTTGTTTGTAAGAGGAACTACTTTGTTTTACAATAAGAAATTGCAAATTTTGCCTGTTGAAGAAGGTGCTGTGTGGAATGTTCAAATGAGATAAAATGAACAATGTTGAAGGGGAACTATTTCGTTTTCGACTGTGTTTCATTAACTGTGAGAACGTTCTAACTTTCTGAACCTATGTCCTTGTCTGAATGTTCTCTGGTATATTCTGGTATATTCTGGTATATTCTCTGGTACATAGTTGTAGATAATAAAAAGAAGGGTTGGTGGAAAACATGAAATAATATAATATTGTAACTTTATATTTCTAAAATAATTAATCTCTCTAAGGCTTATGGGAATATTTGTTATGGACTAAACATTGATTTGAATAGTATGTTTTGTGATGGCTTTGAACAACATCATTCTTTTGATTCAAAGTGAAAAATTAACAATGTATAAAGGAGTGGAATCTACTGAAGAAAAAGCAACTTGAAAATCACAATTTGGAGTCTTAATGGCTTATGGGTGTGCACTTTTGTTAAATCTGCCAAGTCTAGTCAAATAAGGGATATTTCTAGTTTTGTAGGTGTATGGTGAGTGGAAGGAGACATTAAAGAGAATAATGGAACTGAATTGTTGGCAATGCCAAATACTTAAATTTAAACTTTCCTTGCATACATTTTCTTAATACATCCAAGGTTGATGCAACATTCTACTTTATTCTAACAAATTCCAAATTTTGTTCATATATGATTATCACGATGGATTTACAATATTACAAGCATGGAAATTAATGATGTTTGAGGCATAAGCATTGTTTTCTTGGTATAAAATGATGTATTTGATGTTTGTTTAAGGTTTTTTGTCAATAGAAAGTTTGTTGATGGGTTTGCTATGGCATTTGTTCTCATTTCCTTGTATAAATACCCATTATTTTTATGATTGGGTGGAGGTTGGAGATAAAAGTTTGAGCTATTTGAATAATATCTAATTAGAGGAGAGTGGGATAGATTGAAGATATAAACTAAACATAAGCACTAAATCTCGGTTGGAATCCATTTCATAAAGTAGCTAGTTTTTTTTCCTTGGAAAAAAGGCGTAATTTTAATTCAGCAAGAAGCGGACAAAATTACATTCCGTAGATGCAAAAGCATTATGAGTAAACCAACTACATGTCAAAGTACATAGTAAAAAATAAACAGACCAAAGGTTTGTGCAACAAAACAATAGTTCATTATATTACATCACTGTACAGAGAAATCAAGCGTTAAAAAAATCCTCTAACTTCCCTTTTTTCCCCTTCTTCTTTGATTTCACTCCTGTCCATTCTCCCTGCAGTGGCGCAACTACAATCAATTGTTTGTTAGCCACCTCCTCTGATTGCTGAACAGAAAATTGTTCCTTATCATAATATGAACTTCCTGATTGATGTGCATGCTTTAGTCCACTTAAAGAAGCATCCATAGGAATCACAACATTTGTTTGAGGTTCCTCACCAGGGTTCTTAATTTGTCCTAATGTCTGTGCATCCAGTGATTCAAATTTCTTCAAATTTTCCTCATTTTTTGGGAAATCGTGTTTTTCTTCGTCCTCACTCTCCTCATCCTCATCCACAGGTGGAACGTAATATGCCTGCCAATTTTTGTGGTTTGTAGTCGACCCCTTTTTCTTGTTTGGAAACTTTTTAGAAAGAGGGCATGAGTCTTGAAGATGACATGACAAAAGACAAAATATACACCTAAAAGCAGTATTTTCATAGTCCAAACTCTGAATCCAATTGAAAGATTCATGTTTCAGCTGTATACTATTAGGGAGACCTTTGTTGAGGTCTATCTCCACACAAAATTCTTGCATAAGTAAATAAACCCTGTTCATTCCTTTCACTGTCACTTTTGATAAAACTCCCAAGAAGGTTGCCAATGTCTTCCAGTACTAAATGATGCCAGAATGGTAGAGGCAGGTTCGACAACCTCACCCATACCGACATATTGGTTACTACCATGGAGTTTGCATCAAAATCAGGAAACCAAGCGGTTATGAAGAGCCCAGCTCTCCCCCAAAACCAAGGTCCCTGCGTAAAAATATTATGATAATCTTCCTGGGATTCAAACTGAACAACAAAAAAACCTTGGAACATAAGAGGATTTGGCAATTTGTGCTCCAATTTGTGTGAATCCATTGATGGAGATCAAAGGATCTGGGCCAGAACCCATTAAAGCGGCAGATGACAGCTACAGTTTGTAGCGTACTAAAAAGTTGTTTTACTTGTGAGTTCTTGATCTCCAGTGTTGGTGTGGATTCCAACTTTTTCACTAAATACAGACTAGGTTTGGAAGAAGATGAGGTCTCTGTCTGTGACCCCTTTGAACTAGCTGCTTCCTTATAAGATGAAGGACATGAGGGTCCTCTTTTTCCTTCTTCTCTACCCCCCACAAATGATGCATCAATGAAATAGTTGAGTTCTTGGAGGTTTGACAATCTATCAACCTAGATTCTTCCTGCAACACTTTTCCTTCGTATAGAAAGTAAAAAGAGGTTATATGAAAACCCTCTCTTTGCTCTAGTGCTATTTTTAGAGTCTCCACTGAATCTAAAGCTTGAACCCACATCAAAATCGACTTCCCAGAGGGAAATTTTATAAAAATCTGATAACTGTCTACATCTGCCCTAACTCCAGATTCAGAGGAGGTAACGGAAAAAAAAGAGGGCACCACCACCCATGAGGAAGAAGAAAGGGCAAAAACAGGCTTTTCAGATTCAGTACCTCAAGGTAGCGATTCTGGAGCAGCGGTTGAAAATGATATTTGGGGGTACCAATCCTCCTTTCATTCTAAATAAACGGTGCTCCATCACCTGCTCGATCTGAGGTCCCAATAGTCTGGTCAAAGGGAATAGTCGATCGCACCGCCCAATGCGTGCAGCAAGTTTTTCTTTTGTGTTTTTGATGGCTTCGAGCATCAAAATTCATTCTAAACTGAATCACCAGGCCCTAAATCGGGATGATATACCTCCCTATGCCTGCGCATCTCCACTACGATGTTGATGCGGGAGCATAGAAAAATGAGCGATGACCACACCTAGGGTTCCTGTGTTCCTCATAAAGTAGCTAGTTGTAGGTGTAGGATTTTTAATTTATTGATCTTTTGTTTATTGATGTAGAGACTATATGAAGGCTTTGTTTAATGATAATTAACATGAGTAAATATTCTCCCAACTCATTATGCCCAACTTCCCTATTTTTCTCTTCAATTCCATATTCTCTACTCCCCTTGACCCTTAAATGAGGACATTATATCCCACTCACTTCACCAACATGGTTTCTTCTTCAAAATTGATATCTAGCCTGTGTTCTTAGTCTTGTACATTAATCTATGCTTTTTTATGCCTACAACACATGTTTTGATATTGTACTATTGAGTGCAACTTCATTATCTGTGTTCTCCAAAATACTTGTAAGGCTACCAATATGCCAATCCGCAACCCATTGTTGTTTAGTTTTACCTGCACATGAAACAACTAGTTAACAAGTAATAATAATTAGGCCAATCAAACCAAATACTTCGTAACAACTTTGTCACTTAAAACTTTGTTCTATGTGTAGTTTTGAGCACTGCTACTTTATAATGCTATGTAGGATTGATGATGTGGCTCATAACAAATGTTTTATTTCTATACCAATGCTACTATAAGGAGAAGCCATTGTAAGTGGTTCTTGAAACCAATATCAATATTCTCATCAATCACCTACATATTTTTTTTATTTTTTTTTTCAATTAGATGAACAAATCACAATGTGGACTTGCTTCCACAACAATTTCGATGTCCATGGTTTACTTAATGGAATAAAAAGATAACGTGTATTGATTCTAGAGCTCCAATAACTAGTGAATATGTGGATATCATGCACTATGGATAAGAGTAAATACAAGACTATTCAATCAGCCTCTATATTCCTCTTGACACTCCCACACCACCCAACACTTGAACACAATTGAATGGACAATTGTGCAATTACAATGATCTAATAAAGATACAAAAGAAGATGTTCAATACTCAAAACCCATGAGAAGAGGTTCGATTTGAATGATGCACTAAATTGATCAACCATATGACAAATATAATGGAGGAAACCAACATTCATATAATCCCATGTCTCCTCAATTCCAATGAAATCACTTTAGCGGTAATGGTGGAAAACAACATTATTCAATGGCAACATTCTCCTCATCAATTGATAGGGATGTGTGTATCACTCTTCCTTGCAGTATGATCAACCTAAGGCAAAATTACACCCAACAAGCAATTAGTTTTCCCAACAAGAGAAAAATGTGCCTAGCAATATAGGAAAATTGTCCAACAAGAGGACACGTTGTGCCAAATGGAGAAAATGACAATCAAGCAAATAATGTTTCCTAGAAAGCAAGGGAATTTGGCCAGGTGGTGAAGATAATTCCTAATAATGAGGAAATACACATTAACAAGTAATGAATTCATCCAACATCAAGGAAAAAATCTCAATAAATGGTCAATCACTTAGTAATTAATTCAAAGCTTAGTAATAGGTTGTTTCATGGCACGGGGAGAGAGGAAAAACACCTAGGTAAGTATAGCATGTCCAACAGACTAGGAGAATAACCAACCATAACAAGTTTATCAACTACTTGGATCAATGGAACGAATCCAAAATGAAGGCCATTGATTTATGGGTATGGATAAACATCTAACGGTATGAAAAAAATGGTTGTTAGAACCCCATTAACCAATAAATACCCAATATAACAATAAAACTACAACTCTAATTACAAATCCCTCTCTATCACACTCTCACTATTCATTAGCATCCATTACTATTACAAAGAAGATTTGCTATCAATATAGAAACACGTTGCCATAGTAATGATATCACCTAGAGAAACATTGCACAAGTAGACATTATTTATCCTGTAAACCCAAATGGGAAAACCAACATTCGAATGATAACTTAGTTTGATCCATCATTCTCTGGCTACAATGTTACTTATGTCTCTCTAACATCCTCTATGTATCCTCCTCTTTGTGGCCAAAAGAACCCCTTAAGAATGAAAAATACAATGAGATATAGGAGAGATGGGGCTTATGGGAAAGCCAAGGGACTAACCTATTAGTTCACTTTCCTCCCTCTATTTTCCTCTCTTGTTCAAATTTTATATTTTAATTAATTCATTATGTTCTTCTCCTTTCTCTTATTCCACTTTACATTGCATTGTGTTTTAGGTAATGTATAACCTTCATAACTTGTCGAATTATATTACAGGTATTGAGTTTTGCATGCATTTGTTGGTTCAAATCCTTTTCGTATCACACCTCCTAGTCAAGAGGATTTTTTTTCTCATAAAGCTTAGGGGACCAATCTTTATCAATGTGCTTATTACCTAATCCTGTGAAACATGGCATTAGCTTTGAATCCTGGCTATAAATCTGACTCTATCTCTATCTCTACATCGTGGCTCTGGCTCAGTTGCTCTTGTAGTGCAAAATATTTCTCACTAACCTAGCTATTAGATATCTTTAGATATGAACTTTTCGATCAGACTTCACTCACATCTTCAACATGTTATTGTTTTGCACTCTCTAGATCTGAAGATGGTCCATCTTGGAAGTTAATGAAACTAAGTGGAATTATGGTCATCTTGTTCTCTTAGATATTAGCAAGCATATTCCATTCTTCAACAATTCTAGAGAAGGATGTGTGTACCACCTTATTCTTCTAGGGTCAACTACTTCCCAACATGGAAACAACCCTATATTGTTTCACATTCTTACCAACACTTTGTCTCTAAAAGAACAAGATTTAGATGACAAACTTTGCATGAAACTACAACCTTTAATGGATCATCCAACATTTGGTTTGATTTGGTGGATGTCACGGAGTTCCAAAAAAACCCCAAGGTCATTTCCCTTTGTGCACCAATCATCAACACATCTCCAAGAATGTATTTTGTTGTTTTAGTATCAAAAGAAACAATCTGATCGTGGCTTCACGTGATGTCGACTTTTACTTGTTGTCCACATCATTGGTATCATTGATCTTATGTGATGTTTATAACTCCTTGGATAGCTTATTCTCCTTGAGTTGGATATGTAGGCAACTCCTAATCCCATTTCTTGTTACTCTCCACACTCTTCTTTTGGTTGCATGGTGGGTGGGGTGATGCTTTGGATAAAGTCTCCAACACTTTGCTTCTCAATTTCCACTAAACATGCAGTGGTGGAGAAATTTCTTGCCATTAGATGGGTTGCTTGACATGCTTGTATTCTCCATGTGCCTCTATTTTGTTGTTAGTTCAGGGAAGTCTTCTTTCCATTATTCCTATGAAAGTAATTTGGATTGTTCCATGTCGCTTGCTTCTTCTATCAAGATGTCACACAACAGCCCTTCTTCCCACAAAAGGAACATGTCTTTGAGTGCCAAGAATAATCAACTCTGTAGCCTTAATTTTTGCAACAATGATAACAAAGGGATGTCATGTTGCATTCCTCTTGGTATTCTTATTCTTGTTCCAACTGATTGATATAATTATTTCTTGAATTGTTTGTCCAAGATGAGTCTTGGAACTCTTCCCCTCACTTCCCTTTCACAATCCTCCACAAGAAGGATGAAGTGGAAGTGTGCTTCTGTTTCCCTTAATTAATCCTTTTCCTTTGACAAGTAGGCCAATTCTAGCAAAATTGCCTTGGAGGTCATGTCTTTTTTATCTTTTCCATTGAAATCCAAACTTCCATGGTTAGCCCTTGGTTAAGCTACAATACATCTTAGGATGCAGTATCTTTTCTTGCATAGCTTTTGCCCATCATTTCTCATTTATCTTAACATATTTGAACCAATTCCTCTTGTATGCTTTTCAAATCACCAAGAGGTTCTTGGGAAGGTTTTAAACAATATAATCTTACAATGTTGGTCTTGATTGTGGTAAACTGTTGTGGATATTCGACTGAAATAGTTAATCACAACATATCTTATAACTTAGTTCTTTTTATTAGCTTATTTCCATCGTATGCTAAATAAACTAGATTTGTAAGAAAACTTAATGAAAGAAATACACAATCCACACAAATAACACATTTTATACCATGGGAAAACCCACTATGGGGAAAAACCCAACAAAAAAGGAGGATTATCCCTTGCTCTTTTATATAGAATGTGTTATCCCTAAGGTCTACTCCTGAAGTACTAAGTGAAAAGCTAGGGCACTTATATACAAATAGGAAAAGTTAGGGCACTTATATACAAATATGAAATAAATTTTGCTTTAAAGTTCGAAATTTAAGTTATTGAATAGTCAATAAGCCATACAAGGTTTAGGTGAAACAAATAACATTGCAAGGTAGAAAAGCAGCAACATATCATTGCTTTAAAAGGCATTTATAGTCATGAATTGGATATGAACTCATATTTTATATAAGGCTAGGATGCAAACATATAAAAAGCAAGCTGCTCATTCATAGATTTACATAGAAATTCTATATCATAACATTGTTACAATAAAGAATGCTAATTGAAAACATAACATAGATCATAATCATTATACATTCATAGCATAAATGTCATTAGTTTTGGAATCAACTGACTATGCAACACATAAGTGACTTCTGTGTTCAAATAGACTACTAGTAGCAAAATAGAGAAGAGGCACAATTCCATTCAGAAATCAAACGAGCTTTTAAACATGCATAGATTATTGTATTCAAAGAGCTTACAAGTTTCCACCAACTCGTCTCTGGCTATCCAAAATTCGAACCACTTTTTCTCTATATCTTTCTTCTTTTATAAACATTACAATTCATTGATTCTATACTAAGATCCTACTAAAGGGATTCGAGACTTATATATTTGCTAATAATATCATTACAAACAGAAATAGTTGATTTGAGATTTGAATCAGTTCAAGATCCTATTATTTAGGGATTTATTAACTAACTAGATCAGCATCACTAATTCAAGTCTAGAACACATATTACATGTCTTCCTTTACAAAATTATGTAAATTAAAATTTTGTAGAGACCCTGTAGCTGTAGAAATCCAAGTTGTCCAAGTTAGGAACTAGAAATTGAAATTTCATGTCTCTATATAGCCTCAGTTGCATGACCCTGGAGTGTGTCTTGGATAATATGAGAACCTAACTCTGTCAAAATTCCCAATTTATCATTGCTGGCTTGGTTCTTCTGCCTTTGTTGTAAACACTTTCTCCTCTAGTATTTTCTCTATCTAAAGATTTTTCTATGGATTTTCTTCAATCTCTGAGAAAACTAACATAACTTGTTGTATTTCATGACCAGCTTACCCCATTTCTTCTTCATAATATTTATCCTACTTTATGTATGCATGTTTTCCTGTCGAAGCTCCTTAACAAAACATTTAAATTTTTTCAACTTCTTTTTGAGCTTTTGATTTGCTTTATATCTGTTATTTTTCAGGCTGAGCTAAACAATCATTTTGTGGTGTTTTTGTCTACGTAGCAAAACTTTCAACTCTTGGGCTAGAAATATCATTGTAGTCCATGCATTGCATATCTTGCTCTTCTTTATAAGCAGTTGGGATAAGAGGTTTATGCCCAGATGGCCAAGGAATGGCATTAATGGTCTCCTCCAAGGTGGTTAAAAGTTCAACTACCTTTCTTTTTGCTTTCATTGATGAAGCTGATTCTTCCTCAATAATCACCGTACACTTAGACATTTGAGGTTGTTTATTAGCTTTAGACTTTCTAGACTTGGGATATTTATAAGTTTCAACCATCTGTTTCCCCTTATTAGCTATGGAGCTACTTCTAGTTTGTACGTATTGGTAGTGAAATTATATGCTCATAATTTCCTAAATATTCAATTTTTAACCTCGGACGTAAACTTGTGACAGATGGACATTATCTGTGTAGAGCTAGTTCATAAGCAACAATTAATTGTGTTTCTAAATAAAGCTGAAATCAAACCCAATGATTTAGGAAGAAATTCATTAACAAAACATAATTCAAAATGCAGTTCAAAGTATAAGATAGATCAAATCCAAGTGATCCTTGGCAATTGTCTAGGTAGTGATAATCTTGTTGCAGCTATACTGCTTATCAATACAAAGCTTCATTGATGAAATGGAACAATCTTATGACTTTGATAATAAAATAATCCCAACTGGATTAAATAACAACTTCCAATTATTTTATTTGTAATTGGTCTCGAACAAGGTTAGGTGTTGTTTATATCACACAGGTATATACCCTGCTCAATAATACATTGCTATGTTTGCTATCAAATATCTCGATCCATGATCAAATCAAGTAACAATCAAATATGAAATGGGAATTGCAAGGAAATGAATTTTACTTGAAAAGAAAAAGCTATCCTAAAGCTGGAAACTACTGAAAAATCACACAAGCTGCAAACTGGGATCAATAAATAAATTTTAACTGCTAAATTCAAGATCTTCTCAAATGCATTTAATTAAAACCCTTTGTTCTTCAAATGCATACAACACTCTATAATGATGAACTCTACAGTAAACAAGATACTGGATTTCTAAACTACTATGTAAGGGACAACATATGATCTTCATGGAGATGAATGGAAAGAAATGACTTATGTGTTCTCTGTATTCAATAGATGACAAATTTGATTATGTTTTGAGTTTACTTTCAACATTGGAAATTGAAAGGGGAAGAGGAAGAATATAATGCTAATAGAACCAATTATTTGTTCATTAAGCATTGTTATATGAGGATTTTTGGAAGGATGATATGACTCTGTAACCTTTTAAAAGATTCGGATGTAAGCATAACAAAGTTTGTATTTTATTAATAAAATAATATAAACACTATTAAAACTAATGAAATAGAACTCATACCAGCGGATAATTTGGATGAGTTCTTGTAGCATCCTGAACGATCAAACCATGGAAATGTGAATATCATAATGATTGCAAGTAAATTCTAAAATGATCCACAATGAGTTAATGAAAAGATGGTGATCAGAGTGTAACAAATCTAAAGAAAAGCAAGACTATGGTTTTTAAAGAGGAAATTTCAAGAAGAACACATCACTTAAAACAAAGAATATGAGCTGCAATATATATATACATATATGTATGTATACATATATGTATGTATACATATATGTATGTATATGTATATATATATACATATATGTACATATACATATATATCTATATGTATATACATATATGTACATATATGTATATACATATACATATATATATGCATATATGTACATATATATATATACACACACACACACACACACACACACACACACACATATATATATACATACACACACACACACATATATATGTATATGTATATGTATATGTATATGTATATGTATATGTATATGTACATATATGTATATACATATACATATATATGTATATGTATATGTATATACATATATGTACATATATGTATATACATATACATATATATACATATGTATACATATACATATATGTATATGTACATATATGTATATACACATACATATGTATGTGTATATACATATATATGTACATATACATATATATATGTATATACATATACATATATGTACATATACATATATATGTATATGTATATACATACATATACATATACACATATACATATATATGTATATATGTGTATATATGTACATATATACATATGTATATACATACATATGTATATGTATATACATGTATACATGTATATATATACATGTATATACATACATACATACATACATATGTATATATATACATATGTATATATATATATGTATATATGTATATATATATACATATATATATATATATATACATATATAT
>LPNX010913045.1:121089-132418 GCA_001517045.1 Pseudotsuga menziesii
ATATATATATACATATATATATACAATATACATATATACATATACATATGTATATATATATGTATATATGTATATATATACAATATACATATATACATATACATATGTATATATATATATGTATATATATATACATATGTATATCTATATATATACATATACATATATATGTATATACATATGTATATGTATATATGTATATTGTATATATATATGTATATATATATGATTTGAGAGCACTAGGATCATGAGTTGGAGGAAGATCTAAATGTGCAAACCCTATAATTCCATTGTGCAATGGGTGGAATGTAATGTTGTTGGAAAGTATGTAAAACAAAAAATGAGGCAGCAATAGTAGGACTAAAAGAAAGATTATTTATACAATTGAAGAATTGAAAGAGAACTATACAACAATGAAGAATTAGTGTTGAGCATCTAATTAAAATTGAACTCATAAAACCAAATCAGATTTATAATTAAACTCTAATCTACTTATAACCTAAATTGAATTGGAAATTGGAAATTAAACCACACATAAACTAGAGAATAATACATATAAATTGATGAGCAACATATTGGCAATATCAACGGGCCCTTCTCAACCTAGTAACTACTGCTAAAACTAGATCAGATATGAAAAATGGCACAACAATAGGAAATTATCATTTATAAAAAAAACTAGCAATCTTGATTACAATGAATTAGCTCACATAACAATTATTATTCTCCTCCCTTTAGCCCAAGGAGGCTTATTTATACATCATACCTCTGTGATACATGATCATATCGAATCCTCAAATCCAGGATTCGAATTTTACATTTTTAGACAAAATCCCCCAATTCTGGAAATTCGTGATTTTGGGCATATTTTCCTTATTCCCCCACTGATATCTCTCAAATCAAAGCATATATGGAAAAAATATCCACATATTACTCAATGTGTTGGTTTTTGAGAAAAAACCCATGTCTCAAAATCTTTAGATTCTCCTCCATCTGCACACAAATCAAGGCACAATATGGATGTTTGGAAAAATCGCTACTAAAAATCTATGTTTAAATATAATGTTGAACAAGCCTTGGAACTTCACACAGGTGAGTTGGGTGCGATACAATGAACATAAAACCATTCTAGATACATATTGTACCAAATCCAAGTGGCTTATTTTCATTTGGGGCCTCGCAACTATCTCGAACTACTCTAATTACAAGTTTTTGGAAAACTTGTAAGCACTATAAAAACTTGTAAACATTGGAAAAAAACTTGTGATTAGCTATATTTCACAAAATACGGAATATAATTATCTTTAATTCATTAAAACTGAAAGGAAACAACCATGAACTCACCACAAGGGTATGAAATGACAATTTATGAGTTATTATGATCAGATGAATGACAATATAATGAAAGATGAAGCGATAATGATAAAATGATGTCTACAAATGATGATGATGGTGTTGTTAGGGAAAGCATTCTTATGGCTGGGATCGAGGCCACCAACGTACTAGGGGTATAAAGATTGATATATAAAGCTTTACAAGCATTAATTAAACAAGGTTTCAAGGGTTAGAAGGGCTCATAGCTTACAAACTAAAGGCTGGTCCAAGCTTCCTCTTTGGCCCTTCTCTTGCTCCCCAATCCAAGAGACCTGCAAAACAACTTCAAACCTTCCTCAAACCAATTTGACCACATATAAGATAATGATAACCAAGATAAAATGAAACCCTAATATGATGAACATTAACATGTGATCATAAACAGAAATGCAACATATATCATACACTGATTTGGAAAGGGAAAAGCATCAAATATTTATTATCTAATGGAAGAAGTACAAGATATGCCTTCTCCTCATGCAAGACATCTAGTGCAACCTTCGATCTAGATCTCCTACTTCTCTTCTCCAAGAATCTTATCCTACAAGCTTTGCAACAAATGGAGATGACGACTAGGGCAAAGGTAGGGGGGATGAGAGTCCCAATTTCACCAGCATAACAATGCCAAAGGCTAATTCCCCTTTCATGGACCCCTCTCCCTCTCTTATATAGTATTTTAAAGAGTTAGGTTTGAGGATGGATCAGTTACAACGAAAGGAGCAATTTCAAAACTACCCAAACCACCCAAATTTTGAGAATTTTATATCTTTTGACCACTACAGGAGATATTCACGGGTTTCCCATTGACAAGTCACATGTAAAACATGAGTTTCCTTCTACCAAATCGTGAATGGATAAAAAAATCTAGTGCACATGGTATTTCTAAGCATTTTCAGGAGTTGGTGTCTTTTGGAAAGTTGTTTCTTAGTCTGATACATTTTCAATGGTCCAGAAAAGAGGTTAAACAGAGTTAGAGAACTCCAGATGTGGGCCTTCCATCTACATGTGTCCTTTGGGTGACTAAGATGAGTTTTCATGAAGTGCCATCATGGAATGTCATCATGCGACAAAAGATGAAAGTGCCGTCATGGACGAAGAAGTGCCATTTTGGGTTATAACAGATGGTGAAATAGTGATGACAAGTTTGTGGCCCTACATCTCCCTCATGCCTAAGGGTTGGCGTGTCCTCATGCCAAAAAGGTAAAGTATTGAGTATGCCATTTATTTTACTGTACTTTATCAGTTAAATGAATACATGGCGTTAGAGACATGTATATTTTGTTTTTACTTCATGTTTTACCATTTACTTGAACATGTAGCAATGACAAAAGCATAGGATCTTCTAATTTTGTTTTTATATTGGCAAGAGAGCATAGGATGAAGGTTTGTGGAGTTTGATTTCTACCATATCGAACCAAGTGCTACTTTGAATACCCTTTAAAGTATGCATTTTGGATTTCATGTTGTTGGGCATACTTTGAAAGAAATGGTGTCATAAATGAGAAATATGAGAGGAATGGAACATATGGAAATAAAGGTTTAAAAATGAAATTAAATGGAGAAAGGATGAGTGGGTGTTCATGATTCTCTCCTAGACTTTTAATAAATAAAAAACTTTTATATTGTATTTACCTCAATTTTTACCTCTGAAGAGTTGGTTGTCGATGTAGAAATTTTTGTGGATCATGAAGTTGAACATGTATTATAACTAGGGGTTGCAAATGAGGAACATGAAGATATGAAACTAAAGAATACTACCTGAGAGATGAAGGATTATCAAAATTTCTTGAAAGATGTGAAAAATTGTTGAAGCTGATAAATGTGGACTGAATGAAGAAGAGGATCGTGCTACTGAGAAGATTATGAAGATACTGGAAAAATCTGAAGGTCCGAGTGTCCACTCCCCCATGCCTGATGGTTTGCATGTCCCCATGCAAAGAGGTGAGGAACTAGTGAATGCTTACTAAAACTAAATGATCATGATGTTGAACAAAATGTTGCAAGCTAATACTGGAACCAGAGTATTCAACGGCTACAAAACCCGAGGTACAATTATTATTATGTGAATGAATGTGTTTGAAGTTGAACATGGAAATAAATCGTCGCATTACGGGCCATTAATGTATGTCGTTAACCAATGTGAAGCAACTCACCTTTAATGATAATGAGTGCTAAAGTACCTTAGTGCATACTAACAAGTACGAATGGATGTGCTGGAGTCGAGTCTCGTGTAATATTTGTCAATCAAAAGGAAGTGATGAATGCCGATGATTAAAAACAAGGAAATCTACCATTGAAGCATGAAAATCCCAAGGCACTATACATAACTCAAGTCTTGTTGCCCAAATAATGTGTTCAGGTAGATGGGACAAGGCCATTGGAAGGTGGACCTTAGTGAATTCTACATCATCCAATATGAGTACAAAACATAAATGACTTGAAGAATACATGATAAAGAACCAACATGGACTTATATAATTTATTTAGAACGTTTCCCTCTAGTTTCCTGGTGTTCAAGCAAGGCTCGTGTCCAGTTGCGCCAATCAACTGGTTTTCAAAAAAGGACTTAATTTCTTTATTAAAAAAAAATGCACCAAAACATGAAGAAACAAATGCAAGGAAGATGAGAGATATTTTGGACTACTTGTAAGTTTTGTTTTCTTGCCATTTTGATCTTAAAAAGAGCACGTTGAGAATATTTAAGTAACTGGAATTTTTTCGCACAAGGAAAAAGGATGCTACCAACTACTATCAAGAGTTGGTAATTCCTTTGATCAAACAAACCTTGAGCTTGCTAAAGACCACTTTGTGATGTAAGTATCCAAGAAATCGGCTCAAAAACACCGAATTACAAGTTTTTTATGATCATGTCCTCAAATTACATTTTTTTTAGAAAACTTGTAAAAACTATATAAAACTTGTAATGCCTGCTAAGAAATTATACCCGAATCCATTCATGGTACAAATCCATCTTTGTAAATCAACTTAAGGAACATTCTTGTGTCAATTTTGCATTTGTACATTTGCAAGCATTCAAAATGTTTGGATTTATAGGTTTTGTACAATTTTTTTAATTTCCTGTGTAGGGAATGGCATCCCTGTAACCGACCTTCAATTGATTTGTTCCCCTGGTGCTGATATGGAAACAATTTCATGAAAATGAGAACAAGGAGCTAGTCCATGCCAAGGTGGAGAGAATCGATGTATTTGTTTATGATTTTTATAGTAGTAGGTACTTAAAGCTATCGGGTTTACGAGTTTCCTGGAAAACTTGTAAAAATAAAAATAAAAAACTTGTAAAAACAAAAAATAAAACAGGAAAACTTGTAATAACCTGAAAACCTGTAAAAATTGAAAAGAACAAAAAATTCCTTCAAATAACAACTGAAAATCTAAAGTTTGATCACGATGGCGTACTGTAGGAAGATGGCTACTTTATGGATGAATGCACCAAGCTTGAAAATACTAAATAAAATAGGATATGTGCTACTGAAAACCAATGTTGAATAATAACCCTCAACTTTGCAATAGGGACATTGAAAATCTTGGTAGTTTTAAGAGCATTTTGAGAATATGGGTTAAATATTGACCATGTAATCAAACCAAAATTTCAAATTCTCTTTGGGAGTTAGTATTCAATTTGTTTGAACCCTATGTAATGCCATGGAAAAATCCTGAAAACCATCAGGAGGATGAGCTGACTGACATCATTTTAAAGAAGACCCATAAGTCCATATTTCAATCATGCACCTGCAAGTACTCAAAACAAATCGATTTGTAGGCTTAAGCTAAGCCTATAAATGTATGTCATTTAACCACTTTAAAGATAAAAATCGGTTAGTTCATTAAAATAATGACAAAGTAACATGTGAATGATTTGGAATACCTAAGATGCTTTCTAAGTCAGATATAAAGACCTTTGATGTCAAAAAGAAGGATAACGTAGAACTCAAGGGACAAAAGGATATTCTAAGGAATGCAAAAAGGTTAGCGCTATATTTTTTAGTCAATACCGAAAATATTTTACTGGTGTAGAAATTGATACATACATGCTCATATTTTTCATAAGACAAGAATATTAGTGCTAGCATGATTTAAGTGCAACAACTTTGAATGTTATGGCCCAATCCTTATTTTGAACTTTCAACCATCAGTAAGATATTCTATGAAAACTTAGAATGCTACAATTAGACTACTCAAAAGAGGACATAGAATATGTAAATGAAATGCTTGAAGAATTCTTATTTGCCATACCTGAGAACATGTTTCTTTCTTTCATCCCTGACCAACATCGACACTCTTCTCCTCTATTAGCAGCATTGAAGATGCCTTTTAAGATGTTTATTGGATGCAAATTCTCCATAGATTTCAACTTATATTAGATCAACCTTTTCACCATGCACATTTAAATCCGATCTTACAAAAACCTTATTTTAAGAACAATTTTCTCCAACAAGTTGTCTTACTAATTGTTATAATCCTTTTTCTTATTTGGAAAACATTAAAAGACTATTGTGCTATACTTGTACTAAGTATTTTGAAGACTTATTAGAATCCCTACACTATCCTACTCTTACTTGAAAAGAAGGATCGTATTTCAAGTATATGTGTATTTCCAGTGCATCCATTTACATAACAAGATTTCTTATATGCTAATATCCATTTCAGAAAAATATACCTCTAGATTTACATGAATATGAGAAACCCATTGTTTTAAAAATTCCAAATAGTATTGAGAGAGGAAGTGATACTGTGTGCTAATAATTGTTTGAAACCATATTTCAATGTATCTTTGTTTTTTGGCTCCTCTTTTATGTCATATTGTAAGGTTCTTCGATAATATACTCATCAAATTCGGGAATTCTTTAAGGATTCAGTGAAAAGTATGTTGAAATTCTTCAATCTATGGCTTGAATGGTTGTTCCTCATCAGGCATGGTCCATGATCCTTTGTTATCTTTTACATTATGGAAATAATTATTAGAGAAGGATTCTATATCTTCTTATCGATGTGCCTCGTGGAGCTTTTGTTCTTCTATCACTTCCAAAGAGATAGATAAAATTTTGATTGCTATCAATATCTGCTCTTCCTGGGTGACAAAGATCCCAATTGCTACTAGGATTTGAGAAAGTGTTTTGGAACATTCTTCCTCACTCAATGACCTCTTGAACATGCTTTAAGTTTTGCTGGGGTCTAGAGTTCCCTCTCGTGAAAATGGATGAGTGCCTCAAGGAAAATGGATTAGTTATCAAAAGGAAAACTCTTCTAATACTAGAAAAAAATGAAAACCCATAATTTAAATGTAATGTACTGCTAAATCTACCTATTCATTCATCACAGGCATGTCAAAGATTTGGAATATCATCACCAAGGGTGACAAAGCAGGAATACTTACCTTCTTCAACCAATGGCGGTAGGACAGGTTCTTACCTCTCGTCTTATTATTTGTTCCTCTTCCCTATCAAAATTATAACTATGCACAACTAACTCTTTATTATAGCTATTTCCATACTCTCTTCGGCAACGACACCAAAAATGTTAGTGAAATTATATGCCCATAATTTCTCAAATATTCAATTGTCAACCTGGGATGTAAACTTGTGACAGATGGACACTATGTGTGCAGTGCTAGTTCTTAAGCAAGAGTTAATTGTGTTTCTAAACAAAACTTAAATAAAACCTAATGATTTAGGAAGAAATGCATTCACGCAACATAATTAAAATTGCAGTTCAAAGTATAAGATGCATTCAATCCAAGTGATCCTTGGTAATTGTCCAGGTACTGATAATCTTGTTGCAGCTATACTGCTTATCAATTTAGAGTTTTGTTGATAAAATGGAGCAGTATTATGACTTTGACAATAAAATGATCCCAACTAGATTAAATGATAGCTTCCAATTATTCTATTTTTAATTGGTCTCACACAAGGTCATGTACTGTTGATATCACACAAGTATATACCTTGCTCAACAATGCAGTTCAACGTTTGCTATCAAATATCTATGTCCATGATCAAATCGAGTAACAATCAAATTTAAAATGGAAATTGCATGGAAATGAATCTAACTTGAAAAACAAAAGCTATCCTAAAGCCAACAACTACTGAAAAGTCACACAAGCTGCAAACTGGGATCAATAAATAAATTTTAACTCTTGAATTCAAGATCTTCTCAAATGCATTTAATTAAAACCCTTTGTTCTTGAAATGCACACTTTGCAATAAATAAGATAATGGATTTCTAAACTATTTTGTAAGTGACAACATATGATCTGCGTGGAGATAAATGGAAATAAATCACTTATGTGTTCTCTGTATTCAATGGATGCAAATTTGATTGTGTTTTGAGTTTACTTTCAACATTGGAAATTGATAGTGGAAGATGAAGAATATAATGCTAATAGAAAAAATTATTTGTTCATTAAGCCTTGTTATATGAGGATTTGTGGAAGGCTGATATAACTATGTAACCTTTTAAACGATTTAGATATGTGCATAACATAGTTTGTACTTTATTAATGGCATAATAGAAACACTATTCAAACTAATGAAACATAACCTATACCAACGAATGATTTGGGTGAATTCTTGTAGCAACTTGAATGATTAAAGCATGGAAAACTGAATCTTATAATGATTGCAAGTAAATTCTAAAAGGAATCACGATGAGTTGATGAAAAGACGATGATCATAATGTAATAAATTTGAAAGAAAGCGAGACTCTGGTTTTTAAAGAGGCAATTTTGAGAAGAACATATACCTTACAAAAGGAATATGAGCTGCAATATATATATAAGCCCTAATTTGAGAGCACTAGGATCATGAGTTGGAGGAAGATTTGAATGTGCAAACCCTATAATTCGATTATGCAATGGGTGGAATGTAATGCAAGTGGAAAGTCTATAAAACAAAAATGAGGCAATGATGATATGACTAAAACAAAGATTAATTATACAATTGCATAATTGAAAGAGAGTTGTACAACAATGAAGAACTAGTGTTGAGCATATGATTAAATCTTGAATGCATAAAACCAAATCTGATTTATAATTAAACCCTAATCTACTTATAACCTAATTTAATTTGTAATTGGAAGTTAAACCACACATAAAATAAAGAATAATACATCTAAATTGATGAGCAACATATTACCAAGATCAAGGGGCCTTTCTCAACTTGGTAACCGCTGCTAAAACTAGATAAGAACCAAAAAATGGATCAGCAATAAGAAATATTCATTTATCAAAAACCAACAATCTTGATTATAATGGATTAGATCACATAAAAATGATTATTATCCTCCCCTTAGACCAAGGAGGCTTATTTATACATTAAACCTCTGTTAGACATGATCATATCGAATCCCCAAATGTAGGATTCAAATTTTACATTTTTAGACAAAATCACCCAATTCTGGAAATTCATGATTTTGCACAGATTTGCCTTATTCCCCCACTAATATCTCTCAAATTGAAGCAAATATGGAAAATTTGTATATGTCTTACTCAATTTTTCATTTTTGAGAAAAACCCATGTCTCAAAATATTAAGATTCACGACCATCTACACACAAATCAAGGCGCAATATGGTTGTTCGAAAAAAACTGTTGCTAAAAATATGGGTGTTACTAGAATGTTGAACAAGTCTTGGAGCTTCACACATGTGATTTGGGTGTGATCTGATGAACATAAAACCATACTATATACATATTGTACCTAATCCAAGTGGCGTATTTTCATTTGGAACCCCGCAACTATCTCGAACTACTCTAATTACAAGTTTTTTGAAAACTTGTTGATCCAGGAGGATATTGGTGGCCACCCACCTATTCCTCTTAGACCCCCACCATTGTTTCTTTTAGTTTTCCAGTTTCCTTAATTGTAGCACAAATTACTATTTTTGGCAGTTTTCAGGTCCTAAAGTTCCGTAGCCGTTTTGAGGCCCTAGACGACGTTTTTTTGGCATCGAATGGTCAGGAAAATATGAGTCCATTCCAAACTTGATATTTGTTGTTTATAGATGTAGTCCTTAAACAGATCTTTCTAATGATGTATCATGCACGTCAAACGGAGGTAGTATGCTAAAGTTATGACCCTGGGAAATTGATGTACCAAGTTACCCAACGGGGCCCACATTAAGGCGTTTCACCTCCTAGGGTTTGGTTTTTGGATGTGTAGGGTTTCCATTATTTCTCAATAATATATAGGACTTCGAGCCTCATTGTAACACAGAGTTCAGAGGCAAGTAGCCGCCACATCTCTTCTCAGAGATAAGCTACCAGCACTCTAGCTAATTTATTTCCATTCTGTATGTAAACAAGTTTCAGTTATTGATTAATGAAATGAAGTGTTATTTCCGCTGCATATTTGTTTCTATGGTTATTTGTGTATTCTGTTGCGTTCCTACATAAATCCGGATCACTTGTAAACACTGGGAAAAACTTGTGATTGGATATCTTTGCAGATGATGATGATGATGATGTCTTAAATAATATTTTATATTCAGAAGATGAGGATTAAGATGATCAATATATTGATATTGAGAATGAAGCTCAAGTAGATCCAAATCCATATCCATCATCTTCTCCCAATCAAAGGCCTAAATGAGCCCTTAATCTCATTAAAGCAACTAGGAATAGTGTTGGGTATCCAGATGACAGAAGAAGAACAAGACCCCAATATCAGGATGAAAACCTTGCACTCTACCATTCAGATCCACTTCTACCAGAAAGTTTTTTCATGATGATGGGGTTAGATCCACAGTCCTAGAAGGAGGATTGCCATGATCCAAGATGGCATACAACCATGGATGATGAGTTTGATTTTCTACAAGACAACTAGACATGGAAGATTGTCTCCTTACCTCCTGGGAGAAATCTAGTTCAATGCAAATAGATCTACAAGACCAAGATAGCAGCCAATGGAACCACAACCAAGTATAAGCCTTAGTTAGTGGCAAAGGGGTACTCACAAGTTCATGGGCTGGACTACAATGAGACATTCACTCCTATTGCAAGAATGGATTTCATAAGGCTAGTTTTGGCCATTGTAGCTTCAAAGCAGTGGGAGGTACATAACATGGATGTGAAGAGTTCCTTCCTATGAGGTGACCTTAAATAAGAGATATACATGAGACAGCCTAAGGGGTACATTGAATATTCCTCCTTGGTTTTCAAACCGAGGAAATATCTATATGGGCTCAAGCAAGCCCCAAGGGAATGGTATGCCAAGATGGATTCCTTCCTACTGTCACAGAAATTCGAGAGGTGTAAGTCTGGATGCAATGTCTACATGTAGTAGAAAGGAGGTTGCTTACTGTTGATTGTTCTATATGTGGATGAATTTTTCATTACTAGTGGATCAGCTACTAGATTGAGAGGCATCAAGTCAACTTTGAGTGAGGCATTCTCCATAATTGATTTAGGGATGCGAAGAGAGTTTATTATCCTTGAGGTGAATAAAAAAGATTTGGGAATCATGATTACATAGTCCTGATACATAAGAGATGTGCTCAAAATATTCCATGTGACTAATTGTAAAGAAACACCCTTCCCCTTCTTATATGGCATCAGCTTGGAAGAAGGTGGTTCCAGACGACTGATTGATAGTACACTCTATAGACAGTTGATTGGTAGCCTATTGTACCTTACCCATTTGAGATTAGATATATATTAGTGTTGTTTCTATATTTATTCAGGAGCCACATGAGATGCATTGGAAAGCAACAAAGCACATCTTGCATTATGTGCAAGGTAAAAGGGAGTTTGGGATCCATTATTCTATTGGTGCACAACTAGATATGATTGGTTTTGATGATTCAAACTAGGATAGTGATAGTACTGACATGAAATCTACATAAGGATTTGTGTTATTGTTGGGATCTTGACCAGTCTATTGGTTAAGCAAGAATCAAGTAGCTCTTGCTCTCTCTTCAGCGAAAGTAGAGTATCGGGGGGG
>LPNX010913045.1:132575-146811 GCA_001517045.1 Pseudotsuga menziesii
TAGACCTCTTATGTGATGATCATAGTGCAATCAAGATATCCAGTGATCTAGTACAAAAGTAGCAGACCAAGCACATTGAATTCTACATGCACTACATCCAGGAACTAGGGCATAGTAAGGATATCATTCTACATTACTGCCCTACAAAGGAGCAAAAGCATACATATTCGCCAAGTCTTTCACTAAAAAGAGATCTGTTTGTTTCATATCTCTTCTTGGTCTAAAGGCTTGATTTAGTTATTGTTCTTGGTTCCATTGTTTGTTTTTCTGAGGTGGGGCGGGGTTCCCATGAGGTTTTCCCCATTTTCTTGGTTTTATTAAGCAATTATTTTTACATTAGATTGTATGGGTGACATTTGGTCTTAGTTGTTGGGGCCCATATTGTCCAAGTTAATATTAAGGGAGGGTGTTAGGATTAATTAATAATCCTCCCTTGACCACCATAGTATATTTGTCATTTCCTAGCTTAGGAGTTTATTGACACCTCACAATTGCCATGGGGGACCCATGTGGGGGCCATCTAACACTTGATGCACCGGTTTGCATGAGTTTAAGAGCTCGAGAGGCCAATCCCTATAATTTAGGAACCCACATTGAGTCATGTGAGTCTAAACAACATTCAACCCTAGTCTGTGTTGTGTTATCCTCAGATGGGCATCCGTTAGTTCATCTCCAGCTAGTCTAGCGCCCCGTTTCCCTGATTCAAGGAGGTTAGGTGCATTTTAATACCTACCTTGCTTAGTTAACTGACTAAGAACTGATTTAGTTGTCCTGAGTTAGGTTAGTGAGCTCTCAGTGGTGATTTTCTCACATTTAGTTAGCACTTGAGTTAGTCCAAGTCGAATCCTACCTAGTGTATTCGAATTCTTCCTTTTGTATCATCATTCTATTGCACACAAGTTAATGATATTGGATGTAATGTTATGCTGACCAATTTTTGTTTGCATGGTTGTTCAATTTTTCCATGAATGTGTGATTAGTGTATACTAAATTCTTCCGCTCTCCTTCAAACTTGTTTCACAATTGAATTCATTCAGGCTAGAAGATCCTTAACATTGCTAAATTAAACAAATGCTTCCTTTCATAATTTATTAGTAGATTCATTAAGTTCTTTGTATACATGATTGAATGATATGCTTGGAAAAGATATTTTTTCAATGATCTTCTCCATTTCTAGGAGTAATAATAACATTTTCATATTTATCTTCCTGTTTTCCTATTGAATGACAAGTTTGTCACCATAAACTTGCATGCTTGTAACTCTCTTGTCAATTGCCAATTTTAGCAAAAACACATGCAAATCTAATTTATTGTTGGTAATTCCTTGACCAATTGTTGCTTTAAAGTCACATATGGAGTTAATTTAGATAAAAATTGGATGCATCTTGAGCCACATGTGCCTAAGGACCCTTGTCTAGCTCAATTTAAGAACCCAAGTCATGGGGAAGTAAATATTAAGTTGTTTGATCGCTCTCCTAATCTTTAGCTTCATTGGAGCTCAAATACCACAATATGCATATCTTACTTGGAAACACACTTGAATAGTAATAATACCTTTACCTTGAAAATGATATTATTTCCATCAAGCGATGATGCCCATGCCACTATACAAAGGAATGATCTTTTTTCCTCGAATGTGTATATATATATATATATAAACAAAATTACATTTTGTATAATACATGGATCTCATGCATTTCAAAAATTGTCCCAGCCCAAAGGCATTGATCATAAATAGATATCCATCTAAATATACATCATATATATGGTAAGTAAAGGCCATCCCCTATGCATTGTTGACTGTTCTCAAACGGTATAAGTAGATGCCATAAATATTACTAGAAATTATTGTTGAATACATCTAAAAAAACATCCTAAATTGTTTGAAAAGTGAGATCTATGCAAAATGAGAACCCTATAACAAAGATTTCGGAGTTCTCAACTCCTCTATGAATGGTCTATGATAATATTCATATATCTCCCCATTTTGAAAATCAATGATCAACCACTACCCATAACCCAGTTGTATACCTTCCTTAGATATCATGTCTGCATCCATGTCGCATTCCCTGTAAACATGTCCACAAGAGTTTATATCAAAAAGCTCCATGATACATATTATTTCTTCATAAAGATAAAGTAAGCGAATTTTGTGACATTGTTGAGCACAATTGGCCCAATTTATAACTATCTTTGAGTCCCAAAACAATTGAAGAGAATTGTATCCTTTTTCCCCAATAAAGGGTAATAATAATTTGAGCGCCATGAGCTCTACATAGCTATTTGTGTTATATCCCAACCCCATATTCATCCTAAAAAATGTGTTATCTTAGAGGTAAAGTATGGCCACTCCATGACATTTTTTATTTTGTTCTTGAGAGGCACCATTAAAAAAAGCGTAGGGTTTTTATTTATCTGCTTTTTCTTCCTGAATATGATAGATTGTTGACCCATTCTTCTACTGCAAGAAACATGAGAGAATTTATAGTCCTTGAATTGAAATTATATTAGGAATAGATACATTTTCTTGAAAAATAGAGGAGTTTATGGCCATCCAAATCCACCAACAAACAATTCGTGGGAGAGGTTTTACATTTCAATACATAACACAGGAGCTCTACAATTTCCATGCATGTCAAAAGCTACCCCACACCATCTGCAATAAATGACCAGAGTCCAAGAGCATTCCTTCCACACCAATGAAGTGAATGGGCATGGAATAAAGACGCGAAAGACTCTCACTTCATTGTCTTTACAAAGTGAGCATCATCCTGGGTCATCTACATTTATGTGCTTCATGTTGTCCCAAGTGGGAACTTTGTTTTCAATCAGGCACCAGAAGAAGATGCATGCTTCCTGGGGGAACTTTGATTTACGTAGACCTTTCCACCACCATTCCAGGTCTTTGTGCTGCAATTCTACATTTAGACGCAAGTAGCCAAGCTTATGGGTGTATGATCCATGAGGGGCATGGATCCAAATCAGTACATCCATGTTCATCAAACGAATGTGACGGTTCCTTAAAATTCTCAAATAATTATTCCAGATTTCAACATCCTCATTTGTAAGTCTCAACTATTAGGTGTACTTCCATCCTTGCTTCCATATTATAGTGTAAATGGGGTCTACAACCTAAGCTACGGAATGAATACCCTTATAGTGTAGTTGATGTATTAATAAGAGGGGTAAAATGTGATTGTTTTGGCATCCTGTCTACGGGTCCACCTTGAGGGGCACCTTTGTACCATTTCCAACTCACCAAGCAAGTCCATCTCCAATGATCTGAAAAGAATTGATGATGACCTTCCAAATCACCAAGGAGTTTGGACTCCTCTTCACCAGTTTTTTAAACCAATCTTCCACCATTTATAAAATGATATATTATTGTATAGCCACTATTGTCCAAAGACTCTCAGTTGACAAGACGCTCCACCGAGTTTTTGATACCAACACTTTTGGAAAAAATAAGATGTTTTTAGCCTCCATCTGCCTATCATCTTGGGTCATGCAAGAGTTTTCCATTTTACCCAGGGGAGAACAAACTATTCTCTTGACCCTGCCCAAAGGAATTTGAAGCAGAGCCACTTCGCTCTTTCAAGGATGCCTTTTGGTATCCATAACATTGACATCCAATATTCTAGGATTACTTCCAAGACAAACTTACCAACACCAATCTTCCATCTATGAATAACCACATGTAGCTCCATACTTTCAGTTTTTTTTTCAAGTTTTTCTATCAACTAGAGCCAATCTTCCTTCAAGTAGCAATTTGTATTTAACATAAAGCCTATGTATTTAAACCTCGAATCAATATTCCTTGATTCAAAAGGAAAAATAGTGTTGTATTGACAGATTTCATCATCTTCTAAAATTAAGAAGGAAAGTGGTGATTTTCTATCATTTATTTGCACACATGTAGCTTTCCCAAAAAGACCTTGAATCTCGTTAGGTTTATTACCATCTATGTGAGATCCATCACATAAAACATCATCCACGAAAAAAGGTGTGTTATCCTAAGCCGAGGGGATATAGGGATTCCCATGAAAGACCCTAATATTTCATCCTCCTCCAAAGCCCCGTTGAGACCTTTGGTCACTAGTAAGAAGAGAAGAGGAGAGAGTGGGTAGCCCTGAATAAGGCCCGTTTATGCTTAAAAGAAGGGTGAGGATGATCCATTAATAAGCACAAAAAAGAGACTGAGGTTATGCAACTCATCACCCAATTTATGAAAAGTAATATCAAAACCCAAATGAGTCATTTGCAGTCTAATATAGATCTAGTTAAATATGTCGTATGATTTTGATAAGTCTATTTCTAGCACAACCCCCTTCATTTTGGAATATTGGAAATCATGTGTATAATTGTCAACACTTATAAGTGCTTGAGATTAACATGTATAAGTACTTGAGATTAACACTTATAAGTGCTTGAGATTAACACTTATAAGTGCTTGAGATTAACACTTATACACTGGGTTTCTACTATTCCAAATGACTTCCTAAGAAAATCCCTTCATTTTCCTAGTTTTGATGCTATGCAACCCTTCATGAGCCACATCAATCACTTAATGAATTTGTCTTCCCTCCAAAAACCCAATTTGTTCTCAAGATATGGAGTCAGATAAAATTTTATTAATCCTTATTTCTATGACTTTATCCACCACTTTATAGGTGATGTTACAGTGAGAAATGGGCCTAAATTCTTCCAAGGTTGAGGGTTGTTTGATTTCAGGATTAAAGAAATGAAATTCATTTTCAATGGAGCGTACATATAGCCTTCATATCTATATTATTCCACAACATTAAAAAGATCCAACCCTATAGTATCATATAAGTACAAGAAAAATTTCCCCATCTAGCCATCTTGTCCTTGGATTTTATCCTTTTGGAAGCTGTAAAGAACCTCCTTTAGTTTGTCCTTCGAGATTTATTCCGTTGGAGATATATTTTCTTCCTGGTTCACAAATATAGGAAATAATTGTGCCATTCTTGTGACTTTAACAATAATGACTCAATTTTCATCCTTGAAAAGGTGTTGGAAGCGATTTCTCCCTAGTATGGATAGATCCTCAAAAGAAGAGACTCAGTCACCATTATGATCTTTTAAGCTCCAAGTATTGTTTTGCATCTTCATTCCCTTTGCCTACACTTGAAAGAATTTTTTGTTTTAGTCTCAGCTTGCCAACTAGGTGGCTCTACTTTTAAGCCTTCATACTGCTTCTTGTTCCACCATAAATCCCTCTTCTTTCCTTCAAGCCTACCCAAATTATGTTTTGAGTCTTGAGAGTCATATCTCCCTCCATCATATTCATACATAGCTTGAATCTCAGCTTAGATGTCTTTTATTTATTGCTCATCTCTGATTATTTTACTATGAGTGCACTCTTGAGATGCTTTTTTATTTCTTTTATGTTTACCACAAATTGGAAAGTAGCAATGTCTCCAGACTTGGGGTTGAAAGGGATCCAATTTTATGTGACATGGTTTAAGAAACTCTCCTCCTTGATCCAAGACTAACAAAATTTAAAGGGGCTTGCTGGTTTCCAAGGTCCCCCATTTAGTTCAAGAAAGACGGGGGAGTGATCTAATTCACCACCTGATCCAACCCATTGTCTTAGGAGAAGACACTGATATAAGAGTTTCTCAAAGACTAGGAAGTGGTCAAGCCTCTTGGATATTCTTCCTTCTCTGGACCGTAAGTTCCTCTAGGTTGGTTTGATCTTTATTGGGTTTACATTCAGGAACCTGCCCTCTCTTAATTTTCTTGAGATTAGTCAACATTTTGGTCCAATATCACTCTATCCCCCAGACTTCATCAACACCCAAAGCGAAATTTAAGTCTTCGCCCAAAATAACAACATTCAATTTCACAAATGATTTCTTGAAAATAGAATCTGAAAAAGGAATCCTATCTGCATAAGGCCCATAGATGTTTAAAGCAGTAAACTGTAACCCCATATCAGTTGATATACACTTGATACCCTGGCAAAAGTCAAAACTCCAAAATTTTAGGATATTAATCACTCGGGGTTCCATCCTAATGCCATCCCTTTGAGTGGCCTTTAGCATTATTAGTCATGAAACTCCACTCCTTAAAAATATTTCCAAAAGCTTTGTAACTACCTCACATTTACCCATCACCTCTTAGAGAAGAATCATCGTAGGCTGTGAGGAGAGAGACTAGCCTACGCAGGGTATATTTATTGATAGGGATTTCTAGACCCATTCAATTGAAGGATAGAACAATCATCGGGAAACTACTCCCAGGATTTTCTCTACTCTAAATGTGTTATCGATAGGAAGTTGTTTTCCCAAGGCCAGACCAAGTCTAGCCTTATCATGTGCTTTAGAGAGGTGAGATTTTTTACCTTTGGTCTTGCCTCTAGGAGGTCCTACAGGGTTTATCCCCAAACCGTAGACCTCATTAGTCGGTTCAACAATAAGCGAGATGGTCCTAGATACGAGATGGAATCAAAGGGTTTCATCCTTTGTGTCTAAGGAGGAAACACTAACTATGATAGGCATATAATCAATGACCTTTAATGGGGAGGAAATGTCGAGAAGACTGGGGCAACTTTCAGGATTTGGAGGAGATGAAAGGGAAATAGTGATTGTGGGGATCCATCCAGTCTTTTTCAAGCATATTCAAAGAATTAACAAGAAAAATAACGTGCGATAAAATAGAAGAGGGCTTACATAGTTGGTCTTTGAGCCTTTTAGATCTAAGAGGGTTGTAGTTGTTGACCACAAGAATTCCTACCCAACTGGATTGTGAAGTGTTCATGATCCCTTCATAAGAAATTGTTTGACCATGTAGAAAGCTTTTTGGTTTTGAGTCTCCATTCAATTCTTCATGAGGAACCCCCACAATTTCTAGAAGGTTCACATAAGGTCGATCCTCTACACTTGCAAGAAGTTTCCTCGGTGAAATCTCACCCCCCCTACCCTTTGTAGCATTGAATGGAAGAGAGCATTGCCTCGTAATGTGGCCATAAGTGTGGCATATTCTACAATGGAATAAAATTCCTTCATAATATAGTTTCTAAATGAAGGTTTCATGTCCCCAAACCAGTTCAGTTACCTCTAATAAACCTTCTCTTACATTTAATGATACCAATATGCAAGCAACTATCATTCTTTTTTAATCTTGGAAGGTCATATCATCATCCAGGAAATCCCCAAGTGCATTCTCGAGATGTTTGAAATTGTTTAGATTCTAAATTCAAGCTAGTTCAATTACCTCCAATAACCCTTCTCTTACATTTATCAATACTATTATGCAAGCAACTATCATTCCTTTTTAATCTTGGAAAGTCATATCATCATCCAGGAAATCCCCAAGTGCATTCTCGATATCTTTGAAACTGTTTAGAGTCCAAAATTCCATCGACAAACCAGGAAGTTGAACCCATACTAGGGCTATGCTATATTTCTCTTTAGCTGGGTAGAAAAGGGGCATCCACTTCTTAAACAAAATAGGTGTGGCATAATACTCCAATTCTTTTGAAGGATTTGATTTGCGTATTCAAAAATTTTAAACTTGAATACAAACCATCCACGCACAAGTTTACAAGTTTATGGGAGGTAGTTTAAATGACACAAGTTCTTTTTTGACCAATCTTCAAAGGGTTTTGAGGCTAAATTATCTCCCTGTGGCTCACCTAACCACTGCAGCCTTAACCATTTCCATTGTTTGAGAGACGTGAATGTCAACCCCATAGACTAGTCTAAACATATGGGATTTTGATTTGGTGCATTTATTCTTCTTCTTTTTATGGTTAGGACTTGATTCATCACAACCATGGATGCTCTTAATGGAGTGCTTTGAACCCTTTTCTAAGATGGCCTCACTGACTTCAATATCACTAGCCACATTGCCACATTATTCTTCTGGAACAAGAAATGAAGCAATGAAACCACTCATTCCTTTAGAAAGAGATTCTACCAAGGGTAGAGGGTTGATCCCATGAGTAGTATAAAAACCCCCATCTAACACTGACCAACCTGCATCTAGAAAACCCTCTCCAATAAAAAACAGAGATTCCCTAGATCTGCCTAAGCCACCTAGTCTTGAGATAGCAGTGACCCTTCATGATTTGTTTCTTGGGTAAAAAATAGAGGCATCTGGTAGGATTCCGCAAAAGGTAGAAGGATTCCCTTGGAATATCCCACACCAGAAAGGTTGCAAGACTAATCGCTAGAGGAGTAACTAAAACTACAACCCCTCCTGGGAGAGGTTATTACTGATTGTGAGAACTACCAAAGCTCATTCCCAGAGAGAAGCAAGAACCTCTAGGCGGCACCATATTCTTTGGCATTTCGACGCCAAACCTATTGCTCGGGGATTGACCCTTTTGATCCCATTCAACTACATCCACCTAAATGTATTTCCCTTCTTTAGGATTTATAGAGCAATGAACGAGCTCTACCTCCTTAAGATCATATCCTAACCTTAGTTTGAGGCTTTCAATCGTGACTAATTACTAGCTATACTAGTCGCCATACTAAAAAAAAACCTTCAGGAAACAACAACAGGAAAGAAAAAGAAAAGTAGTTGAAATCCTAAGGGGGACAACAGATGTGGCCTCCAACGGCAGACGAAACCCTCATATGACTACCTTCATCGTAGATCGAATTGCAGAGCTCCTTTCGACCATCATAACCTCAAAAAAGACCACACAAGGTAATGATCTATGCCCTATGACTTTTTATTTTTTATTTTTACACTAGCTCTTGAAGCATTTGAAGGATGGTTTTCCTTACAATTTTCCATATCCATTGACTATACTTAAATCTTATTTCCAAACTTCCCTTAAGAAAGGACATTGAACTAATGAATGGTCAAGAGCTCCTTCATTGTTTTGCACAATATGCACCTGTTTGGACCCTCCCAGGGTCTCTTTTTTTAGTTTTCCCATGTGAGGACTTTCTTAGAGATATCCATCCAAAAAAATATCACGCTTTTAAGAGGATATCTCAACTTCCAAATAAACTCCCACCAACACGGCTTTTCACCTACATATTCTTCTTTTATCCTCACATCATAACTTATATTATCACCAAAAAATCATGTTGATTCATTAGAGGAAATTTAAACTCGAAATGGGCCTCCTAAAATGAATTAATAAAATAATAGTTAAAATAATAAAATAATATTTATTAATTTTGGAGGAAGAAAAGAAAAAAACTACTTTTTTGTTTGTTTTTTCGACATATCTCCCCGTGTTTTTACTCAAATTTTGATCGGGAGAGCTCGTTGGATGCAGAATAAAAAATTTTATCCAACAAGTACCAACTCAACATACTTTTGATGGACCCCGCTGCCCCAAAAACAAGAAATACCTGAAAAAATGGAATGATGACATCATCATTCCATTTTTTCAGGTATTTCTTGTTTTTGGGGCAGCGGGGTCCGTCAAAAGTATGCCGAGTGGGTACTCGTTGGATGCAGAATTTAATTTTGCATCCAACGATCTCTCCCGATCGAAATTTGAGTAAAAACACGGGGAGATATGTCGAAAATACAAACAAAAAAGTAGTTTTTTTTATGGTACTTATCCCCAAATTTATATTAAAAAAGTGTTTAAGACCTATACGGTATTTCAAATTTAAAGCAATTTCATTGGCTGCCACATGATGACATGGAATTTGAATCAAAGTTAAAAGGCCCATTTTGAGTTGAAATTTCCTCTAATGTGTTTTTTAACTAGAAGACTCTTCTTCTTCTTCTTCTTCTTCTTCTAGTTATGCTGCTTAGTTTGAGTTAGGAATGGGCTGGATCCATTTTTTTTCCAACTCTCCTTGGATACCAAGTTTTATATCTGATAACCAACCTTGACTCCAAAGTGAGTTTGTTTTTATATCAATCACAATGATAAACTAAATATCTCCTTATTATGAGTAATATTGATTAGAAGGAATCATAACTTGAAGTTTTATGAACACCTCAGCCAAGGATTCTCACCTAAGAAAACCCTTAATAGCCTTGAAGTTTTACTTTGTTTCTTTTTCCAATTTTCTACACTAGCCATTCCCCATCATAGGGAATTCTCTTACCATTGCTTTCCAAGCAATTATAGCACCTCCATAACCTTTTTCTTCATCTCTGATCAAAACCTTTAATAATTTTGGATTCAGGTGTTTTGCCATCATTATTTTCCCCCATATTCCTTGATTGTGCATCAATATCCACAAGATGTTAAATTCTAAATCCATTCCAAATAGATGTATGTTCTTATGATAGCATCTGCCATATTGCTTTCATATCTCCAAGTTTTTCCATTTCACCAAGGGCATACCCTCCTTCTCTCTTTTGCATGTAAAATGGAAGCTTAAGTACTTTCTTGTTATATTCTCCAAGATTTCTTTGGGAATATGGGCTATTGCTAGCTAATACATTGGAATCCCCTCTAATAGCAATGTCATTAATGTTATCCTCCCCCCTTTCGTCAACCATTTGTAATGAAATTTGTAACTTTCCCCTCCTTTTTTCATAGAACCATAGCCAATCTCTAAACTTGTAGTCATTAGGTTTTAACTGAAATTCAAAATATTTTACTCCATTACCTAAGGGAACATAATTAAAACGAAGGTTTAGCTTAGATTCATGGTCCCTTTAACATTTTAGACTATTGAATTATATATAATAATTTTTAACGTTTACCTCCACCTTCATTGCATTGCTATACAAGTCTGGAATGTTGTTATCCCTTGAATTGACACTTCTCCATCCGAGTGACAATGTTGAGTTTTCATTCACAAAAAAGGACAAAATGGATAGAAGAACAAGATTTTCTATTGATGACCATGTCCTGGATGATTCCTTGTTTTCTCCAACAAATTTCTTTGTATGTCATTGACTTAGGGCATCAACTTTTATCCAAAATTGACATCCTGTGTGCCACATGTGAGTTAACTCTTGTCCACTAGCATTTTTCTCTAAAAATTTACACATGTAGGTTGCTCTAAGGAAACTAGCATTCCACGCACTAGTTGTCCTCCTTCCACTAGCATGTCCCTCCAAAAGTTGTTAAATTAGAGGGTCGTTGAGCTCACTCTTGTAACTTCCCTACCCTCCCCAACTACTCTATCCTCATAAATACTCTTCCCATCCTTGTCATAAATACAAGGGAGAAGCCATGAGGAAAGAAAAAAGACACTTACCTTAATGTTATGCTGGAGGAATACTTCCAGATTGAGGAAGAAGGAGACCCATGTCAGAGTTTCAAGGAGTTCTTGATCAGACTGAGGTATCACATGTATTTGCTACAATTTATTTTATGAATAAAATAGATATTTCCTTCCCCAAATCATGTGTACATTTTATTATGTATCTTGTCTTCATGAGATTTGATTTACATGTTCCGTATTCATCTTTTTGCTATATATGTTTTCTATTCATGATTGTTAAAAGTGTTGGAGGTAGGTATTCTCTTGTTGTAGGCCTTTGAGTAGAGGTTTGGAGACTGGTTTTGAAAATATTAAGTTTGGATCAACCTTCTCGATAAAAGGTGTGTGTTCTCTATCTATAAAACTCTTGTTCCATATAATACATATCATGTTTGATTCATGTCTGTAATTATTTCAGTCTATGTCTGTCAACCCTAGTATGTTGGTGGTCTCATCGCATCCATAAGAATAATTTCCCTAACAACAGAATTAGTGACTCCATTAGGGAGAAGCCTATTTTCTTTGGGGTTTCTTTTGTTTGATTTCTTCGAGTTTGAGTGTGTTTTATGAGCTTTAGGTCAAGTTTGAAGAGAGTGTGTACTCTTGAATTCAACCCAAAACTCTTTTTTATTCGAGCTTTTTTATTTTTATTTTTAGGATATACACACGTATGCAGTTCTTTAGAAGTGGTGTCCCACACAGGGTAGAAAATGTTGTATTAACATGTTTTTTTGTGTACACGCTAGTGTAGAGGTCTTCCACTAGTGTTGGTACATTTTTAATTTTAAATGATGATTAAAAACCCCAAAACAATTAAAGAAAACTAATAAAAATGAGTGCAAAATGAAGAGTTGGGAGAGGAGAAGTACATGCAAGTTGCATATTTGAAAATCGTCCACTAGTTTGATCGCAATCGACAGTTGAAGTTTAGGTATTTTTGCTCTCCTCTATGGTAATTTTACAAATGACTTAGTTGTTTTACTATTTGACTATTTGTGGTAATTCAAAATTTTACCCTGTTGTCTATAGTTTAATATATTTTTATGTCACATTTATTCATGACTGTTATCACTCAGAATGTACCCAGGTTGTAGGAGGCACACTCTGAGGTAACAGCAAAACCACTTTAGGAAGAAATTGATGGTCTCTCCCAGAGAGGGATCTCTCAACACAAATTTTACAAAATCAAATGATAAACAATATTTAAGCATTCATTCATTTGGCTGAACCAATCACATATCGATTGGGCATGGAGTCATATACATGTAAAAGATCATAAAGATACATACACGAGAACTATCAAAGGCAAGATAATCACATCATTACAGTCATCAAGTTTGATCTGGGTGAAACGAAAGAGATGAGAAAACAGTCCATCAATACAGAGCGTCTAAGACGAATTCCATATCAATTTTAGCAGAAAAATCATATAATATATGAAATAATGAATAGAGCATAAACATATGAATTCTACTCATTCAACACTGCATTCCAGATACGAAGGAAGAACAAAATGGAGTGTTACACAAAGGAAATAACAAGCACATAAGGGAAATGGCACAGACTGCAACATCAATGACACATGAATCTCTGATAGAAAACTCTCATGCATTCACTTTATTACTCAAAACAGATATGTCTTTCCAAACCAGCAATTCTCTTGATGGGTTCCAACCCCCATCTCATAAAAGAGATACAAATTTATAGATCCAATAATAAGTCTGCCTCCAGCAGATCAATAACAGAATGACCGGCGTAAATTAGAGTTTGTAACTGAAATCCTACACCACTAGGAGGTTGTTACAATTCCATTCCTAACCGATCATAGAGCATGAAACAACTGGATAACAAACTTTGGTCCATCAGCTCCGAATATTTGCTCCAACAGCACCACGTCTTTTGCCAAATCAGCTCCACGGCCTTTGCCCCATCAGCTCCACGGTACCTGCCACTTGTTCCTACGGAGGAAGAGTGAACTTTGTTTTCCCCAGCCGCTCTACAGCCTTCCACTGTTCGGAACTTGGGGTGTCGCTTTCCACCATTTCTCGGATGGCCACCTCGAGCTCCATGTATGTTTCGTAGGACTTTTTAGGCAATCTGGTTCTGATAGCTGTGAACTTCTGCAGGACTTTGAAATCTTCAGTTAGCATGTCCACAATGGTCTGTCCCGACAGGCTTTTCTCCAGCTCATTAAACCTTGAATGGTCCATACGAGCCCTGACAATCAGGTGATTATAATGTTCCTGCGGGAGCATTCGACCCTTTTCGTTCCAGAAGCATGGCAACCCGTCTTCGAACAACCCTTCAAACTCTTTTTTGAACCTGTTGACCTGTACCATTAATTCTTCTGATCTGTCCTGAACAATCTTCATTAACTGGTGCTTGTGAATGATTTTCTTTGCTGATAGGATTATTGAGACTCTGTCCTTTATGCCCATGTCATGCAACTTTTGATATGTTAATGAATTCAGGAAATCCAGGGTGTTTTGGGCTGTAGCGAGAGGTCTTTTCGCCATGTGTTCATTTACCACTCTCAATCTCTACTGAGCTGAATCTATCAATCCACACAAATCATAAATATAATTAAGGTAGTGCCTAAACTTGGTAACTTCAATACTTAGGGTGTCCCAAATGATATGCTTTGCCCCCTGAAGGGGGCCCTTCCCAATACATTTTTCCTTCAGTTCCTCAACCTTCTGTTGTAATTGGCTCTTGTCCTGTAAGAGCTGCATTCTGCTTTCGCTTACCTTGGTTAACTCGGCTTTCACCTTTTCATTCTCGGCTTGTAATTCCTTAATAGTTTCCTCCCTTAAACTCACTTGGGACATAGACTACAACAGGTCATCTGCAGAACAATCAGCTAATGGCTTCCGGATATCTACAATAGATAAGTCGTCACCGGCAGGGGTTTGGCTTATTAGCTCATCCATAATCTCCTTTTCCACAGTCTGGTTTTTCTCCATTACGGGAATTTGGGACAGTAGTGCTTCCTTCTCGGCATTCCACTTATCCTTCTCCTCTTGTAGCTCTCCAGCCTTCCCTTTGTATTCCATCATTTCCTGATGGAG
>LPNX010913047.1:0-38188 GCA_001517045.1 Pseudotsuga menziesii
TGTATATCCCCGTCATACATATATTGTTCTTATAATAATGTTAGAGTGTCCTACATTAACTTGTAGCGGGAGTAACCTCAGTGTGGTGAGGGTTTTTTCCATAGCTCTAGGATGCAATTATGATTCCTTTCTATGGTTATGAGTCGTAGCCACTCTTGGCCCTTTAAGGTGGGAGGGGGATCTTACAGGGCCAAGCATAACACTAGGTATAGAAATAGGAATAAAGTTAAGAATTGATCCTATAAAACATCCAACATAGCGGTAAGTATAGAGCGAGGTATAGCACCAAATTTTTTTAAAGGAATTGTGCCATGTTTAGAGACAAGAATTGCTCTTGAAATACTGTCTCACATAGTGTTAGATATAGTGCTAGGATTAACACCAAAATTTGCGCTAGGAAGATATACAGGAATTACAGAAGGAGTTGTGCTTGTAATTGTACCAAAGATAGTGCCAGCTATAGAGATAGACATAACACTATGAATTATGATAGCAATTTCAAAAGGTATTACACCAATAATTGCCTCGAAATTTTTTCCAAGAATAGCACCAGGTATAGAGATAGACATAGCACCAAGAATTTCATTAGGAATTTTGAAAGGAATTGCGCTAGAAAAAGTGTCAGGAAAACTCTAATGTCATATTAGGTATAGTTCTAGGTATGTTGACATAAGTAGCACCTAATTGTCCATTTTGGAAACTAAGAGACCCTAATTAATCGTAAATAACCCTAATTGAATCCTACCATACCTAATGACATTATAGTGTGCTTAATGACATGTTGTTGATGATGATGATACATGTTAACAATGGTAAATATGGAACTAATTATTTCTACAATATTTAGTAGGATGTTGATGACAACGATGACATCAATGTCAATAATGATGATGAAAGCGATTATATAACTATTTGATATTGATTGGTGCTAATGGAAACATAATTCACCCTAATGGATTGAATTTACCATAATAACGAGATGGACATCGAGTGAGGTCTAAAATATTCATAGAGGTAACTTGCCAAGGGACTTGAATTAACAAGCATGATGATGAAAATGATGTTGATGTAGCATATGACATTCATGATGACGATGAAAACAACGTCAATGTCCACGATGATGGTGCATTTGATAATACTTCTAGATATTGATTGATCCTAATGGAAGTTAAATGTCTGTAATGACATATGAGTGACATAAAATTATCACCTAAATGACTCATAATAGCATTTTCTTTATATTTTATTAAAAAATATCTTTTAGTAACATAATTTTTTATTGACCTTGTCTTTTTTATTTATGAATTCATTCATCATATTTTCCTCCTTAATCATCCAAAGTTAAGCTTCTAGGTTGATAATATCTAGATCAAGGATGAATTCATTGAATCATTATCAATGATCTTAGGTATGAACAAAAAAACATTATAGGAGTCTCACCCACCCCCCTAGGAGCAATCTTTACTCAAAACACCATGGATTTCCTACATAGTGTTTATTTGTATAGTTTAGTGGCCCATGTCATCTGACCATTTCAACATGGTACTCAACATAACTAAGTAACTTAATAAATCCATAAGCATTAGAGTTAGCTGAATCAATATAATTAATGAACCAATCAGTTCAACCATTTAGACTACTCAACATGAAACATAAATTGTGCAATAAACACCACATAGACACACTTTGTTCCCCTTGCACCACACATACCACATAATCCATAGTTGCACCATAAGTGCCACATGTAGCACATTGTGCAACACGCGCCACACACAATATACACATGGTACATGTACCATTGACATAGTTTTTTACCATGCCACATATAAGTCATGCATGGATAAGGAGTATTCAACTCCTATCATGCAACATGCAATCAACATGGTTATGAAGGTGATGAGCCTTCTTATTTATGTTTGTTTGATATGGCTAACAAATGACACAAGGCAAGAAAACAACACAACAAAGTGTACAATATGATGGAAAATAAGTTATGACACTACATACATTACAACACGTTTCAATATTGTTTATAGAACAATCATTGGCAATAATATTGATCGTTGAACACAGTTTGAAGTTGCATAAACATAGCACCATATGATGCTAAAGGAATAAAAACAATGCAACTTCCATAGAACTACTAGATGCCATGGGAATAAAAACAACACAACTTCACGCTACTCTCAATGCCATTTATCTTCACCCAATAATCGTTATCACCCTTTTAGGACCCAAAAAACAAACAAAATACAATCTTCCATTTGAAAAAAAGTTATAATTTACATAATTTAAAAATTTCCATGATTTAATGAATTTGATATTTCTATTTTCAAATTAAGGTCATATTTCCTATGAATGTCTATTACATAGATAACATAGAAACATACGTGTGGAAAATTGGACTTGCACATTTGGTTTCACTTGTTTAGCTTCACTTGGACCAAGTTAGTAGCACATAGCATGGTTAGATTGACTTGGACCTACTTCTCTTTTATATATAACATTGTAGACTTAACAATGGACATGCATGACTAAGAGTTTGTTGAACGGGGACTTACTACTAATTTTTCTTCACTTGGATATAATTTTATCTTTGATGTTGCATGGTAGGATTGATAGCGTTAGATTCCGAGTTGTGATTTAGTGATTGGAATGGAGTTTTTATGCAAACAATTTAATATCCAACTCCAATTGACATAGAGATGTTGTATTTTAGGTACTTGATAGAAATTGACTCGTTAGCCTAATGCTTTCCTTAGATGAATGGTTATATTGATTAAGCTAACCATTTACGCTTATGCATACAACGTCCTACTATGGTAGACCATGCACCATGCATGACACCAGGTCAAGGATTTGTCCCATTTGCAATTAAGAATTGAGTTAACCTTAGTGCATAAAACATACATGAGGTATTGTATATCTTCCTTTTAAACAATAGTCAAATTCCTTATGTTTTTTTTTGGTATTTGATGATAACTCCATGCCACAATAATGTCATTTAAATTAAAATTCTTGATTTTATTCATGTGGATTATTCACAATGCTCACTCACATACACAAATAACAACAAATAAACCTTGTAATAAAAAACATTAGTGAAGTAATAACTTTTAATTATTGACATATATAAATAACAACTACGAGGCAAAGAAATGAAGCTACTAACTAATGTAACAACATCCATTCAAATTCCAATACTATCATTGCCAATAAATTTTAAATGTCATAGCTTGTGACCTTCTTGCACTTACAAATAAATATCGTTGAGTGCAATAGAACAGTAAACCCTTTTTACTGTGGGGGTGTACATATAAAGCTCATGGGGCTTACGATGATATTGTTCTAGTGGGTCAATGCCTTTATGATCCTACAATTAGTTCCAATTTGCAACTGCAAACCTTTGAACTATGTTATAAACTATGTCATTACCATGTTGTGGATTGGACCATATAACTTCTTAGTATATCAAGCATAGCTCCACCCATGAACCCAACAATAATTATCTTCAACCTTTATTACATATATCTATAATAGTTGGAAGTCTTGCTACCAAAATGCCACATTCCAAGATTGAGATATCATTCTCACATTGATGCTCTTCTTTGTTTCATATATCATAACGCTCAATCCTCCTAATCTTAAATTTCATATTAAGGGATTCCATATGAACATTAAGAGTGCCTTAAGTTTGTTGGTATTCTATTCTTATAGGAAATGATTGGGGAGGTGATTAACTAGTCTATTTGACATCGTAAGTTATCTATGTTATGAGTGTTATTTTAGACCCAACTTCAACTTCACCTTTGAATAACCATGGAGGAGTTGTCACCCACTCAACTGATTATATGAATACTTCTCATACTCATCACCATTTTCAAACATCTAATGGATACTTTAGTCATGAATCCTTCTTTGGAATTGAAATGATAAAAACAAGGCTACATTTTTGACCAAATCTCATCAATGATCTTGATCTTCATACCAATATTAAACCACCTTTACTAGCTTTAACTATTGTACTTTATAAGGACGACATGGCCAAGGTTGATAAAGACAAAATACAGACATGATAAAGAAAACATTCACCCTAATGCATTGAATTGACCATAATATCCCCTAGATTACCCTAATGGCATATGAATGTCCCTAAAAACATTTGACTGGCCTTAATGCAACTGGGCTCACCAAAAAATCTTGAGGATGATCATTTTGATGATGGATTATGGAAAGAAGATTGATGATGATGATGATGATGATGATGATGATGATGATTATAATAATGAGGCTGAGATGAATGACTAAGATTATGATGATATATGATGATGCCAATGATGTTGATCTTGATGTACTCATGTATATTGATAATGATCATGGTTATGATGGTGACGATATCAATGGCGATGTTCATGATTCATGTGATAATACTTATGGATCTTGATTTATCATAGTGGCACCTAAATGATCATAATCATGGAACTTTTGGATCTTAATTAATTCTAATGAGGGGTAAATTACCTTAATGTCACCTAAATTTTTCTAATGGGATTTGAGTATCCCGAACAACATTTGATAGACCCTAATGGAATCTTATAATATAGAGGTAATCCAGAGTTTGTTCACAAGATTAAAAATTTGGGGGATATTTTTATTTAACACCGACTCACGAGTTGAAACTTTTAAGGTTATCTAACACTTCAAATGTTATTAACTATATGTTTGGTTTTATGCCCTAGGTCATGATGAATGATATGTTAAAAACCTTATATTGATTGAAAATATTGATTAATGATGTTTCAGTGAGATGGTTTTAATTTTAAAAATATGCAATTTGTTTGGGACAGAAACAACAAACCCTAGGTTTTCCCTAGTTTTGACCTTTGGACAATGAATAAGACTGTAGGTGTTAGTATGTTGGTTCAATATGAGTTGGTTTTCTATAGGAGTTGGAGTTCAATTATCATTATTATTGTACATGTTTATGCATTTGTGTATTTTTTTGTTAACTAACCTACAGTGTTAAATTTTTTATGCATTTTATTGTGAACATATATACTTTATTGCTTCATCAACAATAAGTATTGCAAGCACATCAATTGTAAAGTACTACTCATTCAACATAATATACGCAAATATTTCATAAAAGGAAAAGTAATATAAAGAAGTACAAAATGATATATTAATAGACAAAATTTCGAATCATATAAAAAATATGGAAACTCGTGCCAAAAAGGCAACTCATGTTGTATACAAAATATGGCAACTTGTGCCCTATACAAAATATAGCAACTCGTGCTCTTTACAAAACATGGAGACTCGTGACAAAATGCCACATCATGGCTAGTGTACATAGGAGGGTCTCTCAATCCTCCTTCCCACCCTCGGAGCTCCCAAGTGCAACTCCAAAATCGATCTTCCTCTTCTTCGAGCTAGAGGAAGCTCGGTTCTTCTTGATGCTTCTAACACCTCCCCTTGGGATTTGAAATGACAATTATCAAATTTCAACTCCTACAATGTAACGTACCCATAATTCCTTAGGGAAAAATTGCAGAATTAATGGGGTAAAATTTTCAAGAGGTTCATGTAATTAATAATATTTCAAAATTGAGATAGAAGATGTAACATCTCCCAATATAAAAGAATATCTATTTTTCAAAAGATAATGAAAAACCATACCCCTAATGTTACTTTCAATCGTTCCTCCACAGTTCAGATTTGCTTATCAAGAAAAAACATGCATCCTTGTTAATTATTCATGACACACATATTTATGAAACTTCATAACCCATGGCAAGGTCCCCTATTTTAGATTTTAGTTTCCCCATGCGGGCTTTATCTTGTGACTACGACACATACACCTCTAATGCCAATCTTTAATAATAACATACACTCTGTGACCTACAATGTGTTTGTGAAATGTTTAATTCATCTATCTACAACTTCCAACTATCATTCTGAATACATGCTTACTTCCTTTGACCATAATTTTAACATACATTTACTTGCGAACTATCATAAGGGTTCCGAATTTAATTTACCATCCCAATCATGGGTTTTTATATGAGATATAAATATATTTTAATGGTGCTGAGTTATAGATCTATCATGATCTTAAGTAGAGATGCTGTGGTTAAGGTTTATCCTAAATTGAACCAAGGAGACATAGGAGGAAACCCTCCCTTAATATTAGTCGCACATATTTACCATGTTCCATTAACCATACATTAGTCATTCTAATATAATTCTGATATATTACCATTTGTGACATAAGAGGTGTAGTACACCCACACTTCATCCTTAAGGTGTCCTTCAAACAATTCTATAATTAGCCCCTTATACCTCAATGCCGTTATGTGCAAAAAGGGGAAAATGTCTATTTGGCTGTTACTACAAAACGATTCAATCCTGTTAGCAGCAGATTTACATGGCATTTCATATAAAACATGTTAACTCCAATTTGATAGTGTCAAAACACATGAATTGTAAAAAAAACATACGACAATTTTCTTTAATATAAAATCCCCAAGTTATTATTCATAACCACCAGTATTGCATCATCATCGTGCTTTGATAAAACATTATGATAACAACAACATTCTTGAATTATCATTACTATAGTCCATTTGCAGCATAGAATCATACGTATAGAAATAATAGGAAGAAAGTAAAACATGTAGACCCAACAACACCTAGAGACACAAAGATAAACAAACATGAGGCACAGACAAGAAAGAGAGACACCGGAGTTCATGGTTCACCCAATCCATGGGCTACATCCACCAAACTGTCACATCCTGTGACATTTATTTCTTTTAAAAATGTTACAATCCACGACATCATTGTCGCCATACTTTCATTTTTGTTCTCCTCATATGCTCTCTTGTCGAGAGTCCTTCTAAGCTATTCACTACTAAGATAAAACTACGACCTGAATTCTAAGAACTTCTTTCAGGTATACTAACAAAACTAGGCATCCAACCCTCAGGTACTAAAATGCTCGAACATCCAAATGTAACAAAATGATAAATGAGGCTGACAATAAACCCAATACTGCATGCCCTTGACATTCAGCAACTACCAGGATTTCATCTTTTCCAATATACATCATATGTTTTTTAAAACCAAATGGAGGTGCATTGGATCAGAGGTTACTACTTCATTCATTTTAGATCCCAAAGGAACATTACATATATTTTAGTTTCTCATGGAAATACATTTAACCAGAAGTTCATACTTTAATCGAAAGTATTGGTTCAAAGGTTAATACTTCATTCATTTTAGTTCCTAAAGGAACACTGCATATATTTTAGTTTCTGATGGAAATACTATTAATCAGAAGTTCATACTTTAATCAAAAGTATCGGTTCAAAGGTTAATACTTTATTCATTTTAGATCCCAAAGGAACATTAGATATATTTTAGTTTCTCATGGAAATACATTTAACCAGAAGTTCATACTTTAATCGAAAGTATTGGTTCAAAGGTTAATACTTCATTCATTTTAGTTCCTAAAGGAACACTGCATATATTTTAGTTTCTGATGGAAATACATTTAATCAGAAGTTCATACTTTAATCAAAATTATTGGTTCAAAGGTTAATACTTTATTCATTTTAGATCCCAAAGGAACGACCTTGGATTGGAGGTTAATACTATATAAATTTTCCAATGGAAGGAAATGAGACTATTCATCCATTCTTTAATAAACAATTGAATTTCCATGTATTAAAAGAGGATATAAATAATTCCACCTATGGATAAATCGTCACTCATGACAGATGTACCAAACAATCATGTATTTTTACTCTTATAGTTTATTTGATGTAGACAAAGGAATGAGTCGCTGAGAAGTAGCCAGAAGTAGCCATCACACTTATCCTGTATGCAAAACGACTTACTACTAACCCATATTCCACAAGATTAAGCCTAAATAGAGTCTTACACAAATCTGTTTTTTCATTGACATGTATATAAATTTTATCATAAAGGAAAAGTACAAAATCAAGAACCTTTACAAGATATAATGATCAAGCGAATATCAGAGGCTATGAGCACCTCAGAACCAGTTATTGCGAGTGGCCAGAATTCATCAATGGTTTCTTTAGGTTCACTCTAAAAGAAAAAAAATATAGGCAGTGGAGAATACATCCCACCTTTAACAAAGGTAATCGTAGACCTGGAATGAGCTCGACAGAGTTGGGTTCATAATAGGAAAAGGGAAAACCACAGCTTGGAAAACAAGAACGATGGGGTCTAGACCCAACCGAACCACAATAGAATAAAGCCACATCGCAGGGTTTTAAGAAACATAGGCACCCTATCTGAACTTAGATATGCAAAAGATGCAGGAAGACTCAGATGTGGAGAAAACAGTCTCGGTTCTAGAGCAAGAGCAGGCATAATCTCACGCAAGTCGCCTATACACTTTGGATTTCTTCAGATTGGAATGGAAATGGAACATAAAAGATTTATCTTGCAGTCACATAATACATGTGTTTACCGATATCACCCCTAAGCTTGGCATGTAACTATTTAAATCTTGAATTGCATAGTATAGATATTCATATCTGGATCTAAGTTCACATGCAAAGTTATAAAAATTGTATCATAGATGTTCATATCGGAATCAAAATGAGTCTAATCGCTACGACACATAGCAGTTAGGATCATACACATCTATCATCTGAACCCAAACAAAAACCCATCCATGGTTAAAATGCAGAAAAGGACATACCTCAATACGATCTTACTTCGCCCTAGAGCACCGTTTGCAGGAACACATACCAGAAAATGGATCTCTGAGAAATATGTTGCCCTCCGAATGGAACTCTTGCCCGAAATTCCTAACTCGATCTTCCTCCAAGAAAACCAAGAGAGGGTACTTCATCATGCGTCCTTTCCCCTTCTTAACTATCGCAGAAAAATATCCTTTCAGTCCCCTTCCTAAATTAGTGCCAAAAGGTAGAGGACCTACCTCCCACGTGGCATCCATGCCTAAGCAAACTCCCGGCAGTGGAAAGATGCGTTAAGGTTTTTTTCCTCTTTTATATTTATTTCCTATTGGGAAATATTAAAATTAAATTTCCCCATTAAGTTTCCACAATTACCGACTGTTTCCTCGGATGGAGTAACTTCATCTTCTTTGTTGAGTAACGTATAACCCCCTTTAATTTCTTATAATTTTTTCTAATATTGCTACTAAGTGAGTGCACCATAAAACACTATACTTACTATTCCTATCAAGTAGGAATCTCTTCATCACCCCCTTTTGTAGATAGACACATATCTGTATATGGATAACTCCATATAATAGATAGGTATAATTTATCTCACCGATATATTCTTATTCTTATTTTTTTTTTTGTGTTTTTCTCTCGTGGGTTTAGTTTCCCGTCGTCAACTCTTAAGTCTCCCAGGAAATTTAGATAACATTAATTTCAAAGTCTTACTGGTGGGGCCTTGGCCTTGAGCTTCCCACCAGGAGATGAGTACAATATACAATCAAAATTATGACATACTTAGGGTGCACAGAGGGACATTACATACAGGCAATTATACAAGTATAAAACACAATTTAAAAATCAAAATTACATTTTCAAATTTTAAATAGCTCACCTGAGATGAGACCGTAAGTGGTGGGAAGGCTACCCTCCTCTGTGATCCAAGTCTCTCAGCAATGCCACCCTGCAACATTTAAACAATAATATAACTCATACAATTTACTACTATGTTAATTTTTGTTAATATTGCATGATATTTTCATAAACTAATCAATATCACCGTGAACACAACAGGCTAGTCTTGGGGGCTGGCAGGTGGAGCAATTGGCTAGTCCTCAAGGGTGGCATGTGGAGTAGTGGGTTGTACAACCTGCTCTGATGCTAGGATGGATGGAATAGTGGAGGATGTAGCCACATCTAGTTTGGCTACAAAACTAAGGGGCACGGTCGGAGGGGGCGTGGACTGGAGTGGGTGAAGTGGTGATGTATGACGATAAACACCAACTGGCTATAGAATGGAATGGGCCACCTTGGAAGAGGAAACGAGGGGGGTGGAGGAATATGGGGGAGGGGGATGAGGTCTAGGATGGGCTTGAGGGATGGGTGAATGTGGATGGATGGTGTAATGTGGTCTGAGGGGGGAGGGTGGAAACATGGGAAACTGCAAGGGAAGGGACGGATGGGTGGGGTGGGGGGTGGGAGCTAGATGGAAGTGTGGTGGTGGGTTGGAGGCAAGGGATAGATGGAACGGGGGTGGGGAGGGATGCAGGGAAAGGGACATGTATGCTAGGGGATACACCTGGTATATATGGTGGGAAAAAGGCAGTCAGTGGAAAGATAGTGACACCGATATTCCTATGTAGTGGGACCTGCATACATATTCATGGCATCGTGTATTAGTTCATAAAAAATAAAACTATACAAATCTAAGCCATCAAAACTGAAATTAAATTTATAATTTATTACAAGATAACTGCTCATGAGGGGATCAGCTAATCCCCGGTGGGGATGGTTGGTCACTTAATCTTGTGTAAACCTATTCATTTGCACAAAAATATTTAGATTCAATTAGTAAATATTAACTAAATATGGGCCAAAAATTTAAATAAATATGTGACAATTGACAAGAACTAATTTAGTGATACAATAGAAGTCAGAAATTAATCAAGCAACATAACATCAATGATATGATAGTGATAATAACAGTCCCAAACTTGCATAATAATTTTTCTTTTCATTTATGATTTGAAGGGATGTTACATTTTTGTCTATTTTAGAGAATATCCACAAATTTTATCGGCTTACTCCTTAGAATTTATCGTCGATCCTTGAAATAATATTCGAAAATCATATGCTTATCTTGTGCAATATCAAAGGATGGATTATTTTTAGGGTAAGTGTTTGTCATATTTTCCCTAACTATAAGTTTGAAAATTGTATGCATTATTGATGCTAAAGTTTCCTTATATACAAATTAGTTGACTAGCTAGCCCTAGTAAACCTTGCTTATGCTTCATTTCCTTTCTGGTCTAGAGAGTTGACACGACTATGAGTTCTCTTCTCCTCCTATTTCAAACCTAATTTTTTAAGGTATCCTAATTGAGAATATAACACATATTTCATTAAATTTGGAATTATACAATGGATCTAGAATTTAGAACTTCAACAAGATTGAGTTTTCAAAAAATGAAAAACCAAAAAATTACTTAATTCACTCATTTCAATCTTTATATTCTCCATTTTTTTTATAATATTATCAATATCAGCTATATAAAATCAAATTTATATAAAGTTGAAGCATATCTTCCTAATATTAAACTTAGATTCCTTACATTATTTTATTATTATAATTTTTTAATTTGTATTAATATTTGAGTTGATCAAGGTTTACCTCATCTCATGAACAATAGATGTTGCAAGAAATTTCTTACCTATTAATTTATCTAATGGCATTATTTGTATGTTGAAAGTATTAACCATTTTATTTATAATTTGATAAAGCATATATTGTGCATGTGTTGAATTACCATATTAGTAAGAGATTGTCGCCATTTTAAAGTGACCTAGAAAGCTATTTAATGACATAACAGTCAATGTGTTTGTTACTATAACAAATTTATGTATTGGCATAATAACTTAGTAATTCTCAATCTTGATAATGGGTGGCTAGAACATGGGGGGTTTTGCTCAACTTCAAGAGTCAACGAGAACTGGAAATGTCCAGGAATTAGGTGAAACCTCTAATACGATGAAGACGTATTAGCTCCTATAGTCATTGTAATATTGTACTTGTGGATGATGACACTACCCCTAATAATCATTAGAATATTGACCAGAAAAATAATCAATAACATATCTACGAGCAACAACATGGAAAATTAGGTCATACTCTATTTTATTTTCTTCCCTTTATATGTATTGTCTATTGTATGCCTTGGGACATTTTTGTCAAGTATATAGCACAATAGGTACTTAGGCACTTCACTTTTTCCCTTCATTTTATGGGATTATTATGAGCCCACAAGTTTCTACATGTTTTGGACATTGTTAGCTATCAATTATTACTTTGGATTATGTTGATTGGTTAAGCCCAGATTCCTTTTTATAATATAAATATAATCATCTAACATGTAAAGAAATATTCATTATTCAATACTATATATTATGATATGTGGTTGGCACTATTTTAGAGCCAACAAGAGAAAATATTGTATTGGATAAAGTCTAAGTATACCAATTAAGGTAAAAAATAATTATTAATTAGAATATAAATTTTATAGTACAATTGGTTTTTTTTCAAATACATGAAGAAAGAGGGAAAACCCATTCTAGTTATTGCAAGTGTCCAGTATTTATTTTTGAAATGTTTGAACATATTACATTGAAAAAACATTAACTAGCTACTCCCATAGTAAAGTTTTTATAGACAAAGTCTATAATATGTTGTCTGTCCAGTATTTATTTTTGAAATGTTTGAACATATTACATTAAAAAACATTAATTAGGTATTCCCATAATAAAGTTTTTATAGACAGTCTATAATATGTTGCTTGTAAGTGCTTTACTGGACTCCATTAACCAAGTTTGATGGATCGAGAAGTGTGGTACATTTGAAATCAATGAATTAGAATAGAAACATTGAAGTACATTTTTGTTTCTTACAAATACAAAAGTGAAAACCCACTAAACTTATTAAAAGTGCATTTAACAATCAATTTTTTTTATAAGTATCTGTGTGTCATTTAACAATCAAAATCAAATTATTATGAATTTTTATTGGTAGTGCATTTAACAATCAAAATATTTTATAAGTATTTGTGTGTCATTTAACAATCAAAATCAAATTATTATGAACTTTTATTGGTAATTTTTATTGGCAACATTTTACAGATGTCAAAAGAAATAATTTTATAAGTCTAGGCGTGTTTTTTAATGATCAAAATAAATAATTTTGTTATGAATTGGAATAGAAACAAAGTAGTACAGTTTAATTTAATTTATTATAATATATATTCATGAAGTGTTTGAATGTATTATATTGAAAAGAATACGAATTAGCTATCCCAACATTATCGTTTTAATAGATCGTATGTAGAAGATGATGCTTTTAAATGTATTATTGAACTTGATTATCCAAGTTTGATGGAGTGAGAAGTTATGTCGATCTAGAGAAAGCATTGGAATTTGTAATTTCCATGTTAAATATTGTTTGGTGTTTGAACGTATTACATTGAAAACAATGCTAATTAACTCCAATATAGTTTTAATAGGCCAAAACTAGAAGATATTGATTTTAAGTGCATTATTGGACTTGATTATCCAAGTTATGGGAGAAGTTATGTTAATATAAACAAATCATTGAAAGTTTAATATTTCATGGTGTCATGTAATTTTCATGAAGTATCGTCACATGAATACATTGCAATTTAAACAAAATTTTCATATTTGTACCAAATAATATAAAACTCCTCAAATAAATTTGAAGAGAATATTCAATATACAAGAAAAATTGAAAAATGTTTCTTCATGTATTAATTGGTCCTCCAAATAAAAAAAATACATCCATGAATCATCTCCACCTAATCTCATGTTATTCGTTCAATTAGGTCAAGGACAGCTTGTACACCATGTTTATTTATCTTGGCCTTCTTCTTGCAATGTTCTTTCTTAGCCATCCATGCCCAAACAATGGTATCAATTGGAATAGATCCAAGCTCTATGTCATCAGGATTTGGTACCCAATATTCTTCTAATACTTTTCCATTGTATTTCCCTGAACCGGGCTTCCACCAATCAACTTTAACATGAAGATTATCACTTTCATCATCTTGAAATATATTTGAGGTGTCTTTTGCCATCCAAATCATCTCCCCTTCATCCTCGTTTCCTGATCTAACTAGAAACATATTTCCTTTCTCAACATCATTAATAGGGTTGAATGTTTTCTTTGGCTTATTGCACTTGGGTACAACATACACGGGTTCACCTGTCATAGTATCAAAATCCCCATCCATAATATTTGAGATTGCATGAAGCACATTACAACCAACATCTGGAGTTTTCCTTGTCTTGGGACAGAAATCCTCAGAAGATGAATCACTTGCATCCACTATTGTATGATCATTGTAATATTCATATAAAGTATCAAGAACTCTTTCCCAATACTCTACCTTATTTTTCCATTCTGGTGTAACAATTGGCAAATCCTCACCACCCATTGTGTCTTTCCACATTTTTATGTATGATGTTATTCCTTCGTTTAGTTCTTTTAAATAGATTTCATTCTCTTTGGGATGTAAGAAAGATGGCTTCCCTATGGGTAGTTTAGATCGACCTTCATCGTCTGTATTCCATAACTCAATTGGTTCTGACCACTCAACATTTCTTATGGATTCTTTATACCTTAATATCGGAACATCATTGAGTACAAGAAATTGGAAGTACTAAACATTAAGATGTCCAACTAGTGCATTTTTTCCTTCCTTGATGTATCCATTAAGGAAGCTTTTGAATTCATACACCTTATCAATCAGTTTAGGTGGAAACACTCTTTTTTCTTCAATTTTGCGATATGTATCCATCATCTCAGGTAGAGAATATATATCTTTACTTTTCAAGCTGGAAGACATTCTCCCATAGGTCCCGTCTATGTCTTCATGGTTGTGTCCCACGAGCAAGAACCCAACCTCAATAGTGATGAAGACACCAAGTGCAGTGAGAAGTGATAGAAACATGAAAAGATAACGATTTTTATTATCACTTGCTGCATTATCCAATTGTAACAATAAATGTGGAGGAAGAGGTTTAAAATCGATATCTTGATTTTCTAATCTTCCATGAGATAAAAATTCATCCTTGTACACTCTACATTTTGATCAAATAAAGGTGTCAAGTAATGCATTTGAAAGTGGGTTTCTTGAACTTCCACTCTCATAAAGAAGATCACCATACATATCAAGATGTGGGTCTTCAAGGTCCCTTAAGCACTTAGCAAGTGATGTAATGGTAAATTGTGATCCCATATGTACAAATGGTAGGGAGAAATGACCAAAACCTCCTGTCTTATGCCCATGTGTTAGCATACCTGTCAATGACAAACCCAAGTTTATTCCTACAATAGATTTTGATTTGACGCGTAGCCTTGGAATTGAAGTCTTTGTTTTATCCATTTTATCATGGATAATACTCAAATACTCCTTTGGAAACCTCTCTACCATGATTCTGTGGGCATAGTAGCAATGTCTTCTGCACATAACGATCTTGTTATGTTTGTTCAATCTAGCGTGTGCCATTTATTCCAACTCTTTTGTAGTCGCTGACTTCATTTGTGCTTTCAACACAATACATTCACTACATTTACTGAAGTTGGTGTTCTTTGAGAATGCCACGTCTCGAAAATGAGTGTTCCAAATCTTGCTCATTGTTGGTTGTGATATTAATGGACAATTGAGCTTTTCCAAACCCACATTGATCTCTTTTAGAAAAGAGCTTTGTGTGTAAGTCGAAGGCAACAATCTTAGAGGAGAAGAAGTTCCATCTGCTTCAACTTGACATGTTTGGTTTGGCAAAAAATCTGAATTGTCCATTACAATTTTATGCAATATTTCTATGGCCGCCATAGTATGTGCATGTGCTTTACATGTATTGGTGTTACCATGAATGGATTTCATATGTCCTTGTTCAAAATTATGTTGGTAGCTATAGAAGGTTCTTTGAGGAATCTTATGTATCTTGTACCATGCTTTCTTACAAATAACATTACCATCAAATCTCATGTCCTTTACTTTTCTAATAATAGGAGGTAGGCCATGGCCATGGCTGTTTGACATGATAGTGTTTGAAACAAGTGAATTCAATACAAATTTCCTGATACCATTTTTGTCTTTGCATTCCATATCCCTTCTAGCATTTGCAATGGCATTCCTCTCCACATGTTGAAGACAATCTTGTTTACAATATTCATCTGCAGCCAAAAGTCGGACTTCTTTCTCTTTATCTATCTTGGTTTGACGTTTTGCAACTTTTTCTCTTGTCATAGCTCGATTAATCTTTTTATATGGCCTCGATGCATTAAGAACATTGACATATTGATATTTTTGATTATAAAGATCCGCATCACATTGGTATAAAGGACTTATATCCTCTATAACATCCCATATCGGCATTTCCATGGGTGGCTCTTTGTACTTTTTCTTGACCCTTAACATTTCACCTATGTTGTCCACCAATTTATGTATTGGCCATCTAACCAATCCATGTATAGACTTATCCCCAATATTGCATCTTTCACAATACCCATGTATCTCTTCCACAAAAACACCAAAGTTATCTTCACCTAGTGTTTCACCCACAACCATGTCATCCTCATGGACATTAACTATCATTCCTTTGGCGATGCACATAATTGTTCCTATGCATCCATGTGTAAGAGAAACACTTGTACATGTGAATGCATCCCTATCTTGTGGAATATTTATGGGTTGATCTTCACAATGAGGTTTGAAATCTATTTCTGGCCAAATCTCATAAGATTCTATTGCACCCCCTAGTGTTTCCTCAAATCCAGTTGGATGTGGTAAAGGAGCATCATTTTTTAACACCTTCTCAATTCTAACCACTATGCATCCTTTCTTTACAATCTTTCCATGAACCTTATTCCCAAGCTCTGTATTGAATATGGAGCCCTCACCCACCTTCACTCCATGTTGTAAAAGATCTACTTTATCTCCAATAGAAAATGTTGAACAAACATTTGCACCTGTACACCAAACATAACAAACTTAGTATTTTCTCAAAAAAACATTCAATAAACTATGAATAACTCTTAACACATGCTTTGGTATTTGATTTACCTATGGTGTGCCTCAAATATGTAGTCCTCCATGGATGTGTGTCCCCTTCATCAACATATTCCACAATCAAATGTGGTTGACTCAGATCAATTATCAAAACCATAACATAACCTGCAACAACCCTTCCTCCACCATAATAAGTTCCAACTTCTGTAGATTCAACCTTTCCTAGCCCAATAACTTGACCATTAACCAGGAGGTCAACATAGTCCCTTTTGTGAAAATTATACTTTCCATTATCGCTCCTACAAATTTTCTAACACACAATTGAATTATAATTTGTAGTTAATGTTAAACCATGTAAAGTGTGCTCTTATATTTTAGGAAAAACACAATCTACAAAAAATAATATACTTGTAATAGCTAAAAAGGGTATGGCATCATTTTGTTGTGCAAATTAAACATTGTTCCCCACCATTTAGTCCCCACTGCCAAAAGGGACTTTACATATAAATTATGATGGAGCTACAAAGCGTAATCCAAACAAGATTGGTTATCAATGTATATAGTCTTAATACAAACACAAAACTATTCTTAGAAAAACTTATAAAAATGTTTAAAAATTTTCCATACTTAAGAACTTGTAATAGTATTGAAGGTAGTTATTAAGTAGGTTGGAATCCAACCATGATTGATCATGCAAGTTTGTATAATCATGGAACTTGTAATAGTACTGAAGGCAGTTATTAAGTAGGTTTGAATCCAACCATGATTGATCATGCAAGTTTGTATAATCATGGCTCACTAAGATTTATTTTTTGTATCAATTGTTCAAAGTAAATTCAAATATCCTTGATTGGAGTCATCCCTATTTTAAGTACTCTCGAAAATAGTTATTTGGTGTCATCTAAACCTATATTGTGGACTAGTGAAGAATAACAGCTATATGGAATTAGAGTAATACAAAATCTCAAGAAATGCTACTTGATGCCACTATTAGTATACTAATACATAGTAGAAGTTTGTGGAATTATAAGCGACTCCTACCTTAACGACTACTAATACATAGCGACTACTAGCTTTCCTTCTAGCATAAGCATTTCCTTCTAGCATAAACACACATGCTTATGCTAGAAGAAAAGCTAGCACTCATTAGCTTTCTAGAAGAAAAACCCTGGGCATGGTGATTGGTGGTTGCTAGGTTATACCTTGGTCTTGTGCCATGTGCTCTATTTTGAAATAAGTACATGGCACAAAATCAATGAAAGCTAGTGACTCCTAGATTTCGTTCTAGCCTAAGCATTTCCTTGTAGCATAAGCACACATATTTATGCTAGAATGAAAGCTAGTAGTCGCTAGCTTTCTAATAGAAAAACCCTGGGCATGGTGATTGGTGGTTGCTAGCTTATACCTTGAGCTTATGCCATGTGCTCTATTTTGAAAGAAACACATGGCACAAGATCAAAAAAAGCTAGCAACTTCTAGCTTTCTTTATAACATAAGCATTTCCTTCTAGCATAAGCACATATGCTTATGCTAGAAGGAAAGTTATCAATCTCTAGATTTCCAATAGAAAAACCCTAGCCATGGTGACTGGTGGTTGCTAACTTATACTGTAATCTTGTGCCATGTCCTCTATTTTGAAATAAGCACATGGCACAATATCAAGGAAAGCTAGCGACTGCTCGCTTTCCTTCTAACATAAGAATTTTCTTCTAGCATAAGCACACATGCTTATGCTAGAAGGAAAGCTAGTAGTTGCTAGCTTTCCAATAGAAAAACCTTGGGCATGGTGATTAGTGGTTGTTAGCTTATAGCTAGAGCTTGTGTCATGTACTCTATTTTGAAATAAGCATGTGGCACAGGATCAAGGAAAGCTAGCGACTGCTATCTTTTCTTCTAGAATAAGCATTTCCTTCTAGCATAAGCACACATGCTTATGTTATTGGAAAGCTAGAAATCACTAGCTTTCCAATAAAAAAACCCTAGGCATGGTGATTGGTGGTTGACAGGTTATACGTTGATCTTGTGCCATGTGCTCTATTTTGAAATAAAAACACGGAACAAGATCAAGGAAAGCTAGCATAAGCATTTCCTTCTGGCATAACCACACATTATTATGCTAGAAGTAAATTTATCAGTCGCTAGCTTTCCAATAGAAAAACCTTAGCCATGGTGATTGGTGGTTGCTAGCTTATACCTTGATCTTGTGCCATGCGCTCTATTTTGAAATAAGCACATGGAACAAGATCAAGGAAATCTAGAAACTACTAGATTTCCTTCTAACATAAGCATTTCCTTCTAGCATACGCACACATGCTTATTCTAGAAGAAAAGCTAGCAGTCGCTAGCTTTCCAATAGAAAAACCCTGGGCATGGTGATTGGTGATTGCTAGCTTATACCTTCAGCTTGTGTCATATACTCTATTTTAAAAAAATCACGTGGCACAAGATCAATGAAATCTAGCGACTACCAGCTTTCCTTCTAACATAAGAACACATGCTTATCCTACAAGGAAAGCTAGCAGCCGCTAGCTTCCCAATAGAAAAAAACTCTGGCATGATGATTGGTGGTTGCTAGCTTATACCTTGATCTTGTGCCATGTGCTTATTAAGCAACAACTGTTAGATTTCCTTCTAGCATAAGCACACATTCTTATGCTAGAAGAAAAGCTAGCAGTCGCTAGTTTTCCAGTAGAAAAACCGTGGGCATGGTGATTGGTGGTTGCTGTCTTATACCTTGAGCTTGTGCCATGTGCTTTATTTTGAAATAAGCACATGGCATCAGATCAAGGAAAAGCTAGCGACTGCTAGCTTTTGTTCTGACATAAGCATTTCCTTCTAGGATAATAACACATACTTATGCTAGAAGGAAAGCTAGCAGTTGCTAGCTTTCCAATAGAAAAATCCTGTCCATGGTGATTGGTGGTTGCTAGATTATACCTTCAGCTTGTGCCATGTGCTCTATTTTGAAATAAGAACATGGAAAAATATCAAGGAAAGCTAGCGACTGCTAGCTTTCCTTGTAGCATGAGCATTTCCTTCTAGGATAAACACACATGCTTATGCTAGAAGAAAGCTAACAGTCCTTAGCTTTCCAATACAAGAACCCTATCCATGGTGATTGGTGGTTGCTAGATTATACTTTGAGCTTGTGCCATGTACTTTATTTTGAATGAATGCTACCTTTCCTTCTACCATAAGCATTTCCTTCTAGCATGACACACATGCTTATGTTAGAAGTAAAGCTAGCAGTCGATAGCTTTCCAATAGAAAAACACTGGGCATGGTGATTGGTGGTTGCTAGCTTATACCTTAAATTTGTGCAATGTACTCTATTTTGAAATAACCACATTGCAAAAGATCAAGGAAAGCCAGCGACTTCTAGCTTTCCTTCTAGCTTAAGCACATATGCTTATGCTAGAAGGAAACCTAGCAGTCACCAGCTTTCCAATAGAAAACCCTGGGCATGGTGATTGGTGGTTGCTAGCTTATACCTTGATCTTGTGCCATGTGCTCTATTTGGAAATAAATACATGGCACCAGATCAAGGAAAGCTAGTGACTTCTATTTTTCCTTCTAGCATAAGCATTTCCTTCTAGCATAAATACACATGCTTATGCAAGAAATAAAGCTAACAGCCGCTAGCTTTCCAATAGAAAAACACCGTCCATGGTGATTGGTGGTTGCTAACTTATACCTTGAGCTTGTGCCATTTTCTCTATTTTGAAATAAGCACATGGAAAAAGATCAAGGAAAGCTAGAGACTGCTAGCTTCCCTTCTAGCATAAGAACACATGCTTATCCTACAAGGAAAACTAGCAGTCACTAGCTTTCCAATAGAAAAACTATGGCGTGGTGATTGGTGGTTGCTAGCTTATACCTTGATCTTGTGCCATGTGCTCTATTTTGAAATAAGCACATGGCACAAGATCAAGGAAAAACAACAACTGTTAGCTTTCCTTCTAGCATAAGCACACATTCTTATGCTAGAAGGAAAGCTAGCAATCGTTAGCTTTCGAGTAAAAAAACCTTGGGCATGGTGATTGGTGGTTGCTATCTTATACCTTGAGCTTGTGCCATGTGCTCTATTTTGAAATAAGCACATGGCATCAGATCAAGGAAAGCTAGCGACTGCTAGTGTTCCTTCTAGCAAAAGCATTTCCTTCTAGGATAATAACACATACTTATGCTAGAAATAAAGCTAGCAGTTGCTAGCTTTCCAATAGAAAAATCATGTCCATGGTGACTAGTGGTTTCTAGCTTATACCTTGAGCTTGTGCCATGTGCTCTATTTTCAAATAAGAACATGGCAAAAGATCAAGGAAAGCTAGCGACTGCTAGCTTTCCTTGTAGCATAAGCATTTCCTTCTAGCATAAACACACATGCTTATGCTAGAAGGAAAGCTAACAGTCGCTAGCTTTCCAATACAAAAACTCTGTCCATGGTGATTGGTGGTTGCTATCTTATACCTTGAGCTTGTGCCATGTGCTCTATTTTGAAATAAGAACATGGAAAAAGATCAAGGAAATCTATCGACTGCTAGCTTTCCTTGTAACATAAGCATTTCCTTCTAGCATAAACACACATGCTTATGCTAGAAAAAAGCTAACAGTCGCTAGCTTTCCAATACAAAAATCATGTCCATGGTGATTGGTGGTTGCTAGCTTATACCTTGAGCTTGTGCAATGTACTATATTTTGAACGAATGCTACATTTCCTTCCAGCATAAGCATTTCTTCTAGCATGACACACATGCTTATGTTAGAAGGAAAGCTAGCAGTCGCTAGCTTTCGAAGATGTAATTCCTATAATGACATTAAAGGGGTTAAATTTGAAAAACACCCCTATCCAAGATGTAATTCCTATAATGACATTTGATAGACATGTCATATTTATTTTTGCCAACATGTAATTCCTATAATGACGTTAAAGAGAGACAGTACAAAGCAGCAGCCTATCCATAAAATAATGATAGTTGTTCTGAGTCGTCATTGTTATGTATGGATATTGATCAATGTATTGTTTTGATGATCCATTTAGATGAAGTTGTAAAGACAATAGTTTGATATATGGGCCACAGAACTTGTGAGAAGTGCCCTGGTAAAACAAGACTATTTAACTTGAGACTGGACTTTGAAGGTAGATGGCACACTGGTCTGACTCCGGTAAGTATTGTTCCCTTCAAACTTGAAAATTTTCTATAATTACTTTCTTTCGAGTGTTGAACATATATATGCAGATGAATAAAACTCATCCGTTATATATTCACACGAACTATTGGTTGTCCTATGATCTATCAATGGGAGCGTCGAGTACCATGATCAGTCTTAATGGTCCCATTTCTAAGATTTGAAGATCTATTATACAACAATATTTAATCTACCAAGAGCTTGAAATTCAATTCATGCTCTATGCCGGGCATTGCCAAGAATTATTAGTGCACAGTTCCTATGCTGACTATTCTTCGACCTATGTCCTGACTTTATTATTATCAATCTTTTTATTACAAGGCGATGATCACTAGTTGAAATCATTGTATAGGGAGTACTAAAATCCTTTCCTTTCTGTCGGCGTACTCTGTCCAGAACTAAAATATGTTATTTTTGCTTTGATCTAAAAAATTTCTTCCATGGGGCTGATTGATTTCTTATGCAGATTGAATATTTGTTGAACATATATATAGAATATTCAATTTTCTCGAGCACACTGGGAAATAAAAAGATTTAGAGCATCTTCTTTAGGTTTGGAGATTGCTGTCACAATAATAATGCAATGATCAAACTAACTTGCAAAATCAGATCGTTATAAGCCCAAAATTTAACTTGTAAGACCAAGCCTATATTTGTGAATGTTTGCTATGGATGTTTCCTTTTTCCTGCATGTTGAGAATATCATTACCAGGCTTTACAAGTTTGTATTGTTATTGGCACTCAGACCCCACATTATTCCATTCAATTCAATGCAGTGACTACGTTTATTTTCAAAGTAAATAATTAGTAGACATATTTTCTTTCGTTTGTACTGCCAATCTGCTAGAAGACCGACCACTGCTCACTGATTCCTGGGTGCATTCCTAGTCGAAAAACTAAAGAGATTGAGCTGTATTGGAAGATGAGAAACCTAGGTACTGTACTTCCTTGAAGCCTGTACCAAGTCGCTTAAGTAGTCCTAGTCCCCTTGTTGTTACAAATATGTTTGAAATTCATGCAGGCAAGCATTCTTTGACATTGGTTTTCGTGGAAACAAAAAAGGGATCTGATTCATGGGAATACTGGTTGTGTTCCAATAGATTTCCACTGTTCTAGCAACTAGTATTCATGGAGATAGAAGCCAAAGGAGTGTGAGAAAACATTGAGGTCTTTTAAGATTGGGCTCACTCCTATTCTTGTTGCTACAGATGTTGTTGCTCGTGGTCTTGATTTTCCACAAGTTGCTCATGTTCTTAGTTTTGATTTTCCAAATGACATTGATTATTATGTGCATCGCATAGGGCATACAGGTCGTGATTTTTTTATTGCCTTCCTCCATGAAGGTAATTTTAATATAGCTAAGTCTCTTGCTGAGCTTACGCAAGAATCAAGCCAAGAGGTACCTTCATGGTTTTCAGCTTATGCTTCAAGATGTGGAATTACAGAGCTGAATGGCTGGGAAGAGAGAGCTGGAATAGTAGAGCAGAATAGTTTACAGAGAGGCAGCGTTTATAGAACGGAACAGCACAGATGAAAAAGAGCACAACAAAATGGAACAGGACGGGACGGAACACAGCACACAGCTCTTCAATTTAATTCTCATTAGCATAATCAAAATGAATATAATACAATCATACATAAGAGATGTCTCGTTAAGCGAGAGACTCAACAATTACACCTGTCATATGTCAGTGATGCAACTTCATGCATTCAATGCCGATAATTTAGAAGACCAGAGAGAAAGATCCAGTGCTCTTACTAAAGAATCACAGAATATCGTAGGCATGGGAGATCATATTTGTCTCCTTATGAATCTGATATTGCAGAAAGATGGATGTCAAGTCATTTCCCTTGTGGGTATGGGGGGGCTCGATAAAACCCTTCTGGCTCAAAATCTATTCAAAAGTGAAAGGGTCCAACACGGTTTTGAATACTTGGTATGGATGGCTTTATCACACAGCTTTGTAGTTGAACAAGTGTTGCTGGAGATGTGCAGCCAAATCAAACTTCGAGTGAATGAAAATCAAGATCAGACAGAGGATGTTATAAAAAAAATTCATCAACATTTAAAAGACCGCCATTGTTTAATTGTTCTGGATGACGTGTGGCACAGGGATGTTTTGGAGAAAATTGGTTTGCCATTGGAAAAGGAATCTAAAATGAAGATCCTGCTTACGACACATAATAGAAAAGTTACAGAAGCTATGCCGCCTCCTTATGACATCCAAACCCTGGATTCTTTATCCTCGAAAGACAGCATGAAGTTGTTTTGCATTCATGCTTTCCCTGAACGATGTGCAGACAAGAGTCCTCCAAATGAGCTGAGCAGCTTAGCCCTCATAATTGTAGAAAAATGTGCCGGATTACCCCTGGCTATTAAAACAATAGCTGCTTCTATGGAAAAAGTAAGGAGGCTTCCAAATGACTCGGAAAGGACATTGAATCGTCTACTTGTAGTAGATGCGATGAGCGAGAGCATTATGGTGTCCCTCAGGTTAAGTTATCAAATTTTTCCCAATCATCTTAAGCTTTGTTTTGTTTACTACTTAGTCTTTCCTAAAAATACTCAAATAAAGTTCGACTATTTACTGCATGCTTGGACATCTGAGGGGTTTACTCCAGAAAGAAGAGAAGAAGCATTCGATGTAGCACGCTCATACATCAACGAACTTATTGATCGATGCCTCCTTGAGGTTTCAAAGGTTAGTGGGGATGGGCAAGTGAAATATTGCAAAATTCATGATTTATTGCACGATTTAGCCATTTCCGAATCCCACAAGCAAGCCAAATGTCTGTTAATGACAGGAAAGGAATTTTGAATGAATTGCCACTAAGTGAGTGCGTGGACCTCCGTAGGATTTCATTGATTAAAAATAGTATATCAACAATCAATGGAACCCTCCAATGTCCAGGGCTCCGCACTCTTTTGCTATGGAATAATACCCATCTTAGATCAATTTCTGCAAGTTTTTTAACTAATGTGAAATATCTAGCTGTATTAGATTTAAGCTAGACTTCTATTGCTTCATTGCCGGAAAGTGTAGGGAATTTGAAACATTTGAGATTCTTGAATTTATCCCAGACAGAGATAGAGAAGTTACCTAAATCATTGGCTCATGTATGAAGCCTCCTGTTTCTTGATGTTAGTGGGTGCAAACATCTATGTGAGCTGCATTCGGGAATAGGTGAACAGAAGTCTATGGTATATTTGAATGTGAAGGGATGCAAAAATTTGAAGTCGCTTCCTGCTGGAATATCGAAACTCATATGTCTACAGTCGTTGAAAGGTTTTGTTCACCTAGAGGATGGGACTTTTGGGGCTATGACAGAGATGCGAGACCTCTCCTTCAAATATCTTGATCCCTGCAGCCTTCTCCGTATTCCCAAAGACATTGGTGTCATGAAATGCCTTGAAATTCTTCATCTAGGTGGCTGCGAAGTCCCGAAATGGATCTTTCACCTCCAAAACCTCATGGAGCTGAAGTTAGTTGGTGATAACGATTCAGAACATTCACCTCGAATTTTGAATGTTCTGAAGTGGGGAAATTGAAAATTCAAAACCTCATGGAGCTGAAGTTACTTGGTGATAACGATTCAGAACATTCACCTCGAATTTTGAATGTTCTGAAGTGGGGAAATTGAAAATTCGAATTCGAATTTTGAATGTTTGGGGGGGAATGAAAATTCGAATTTTGAAGGTTTGCGGGAAATGCAAATGTAAATTCAAATTTTGAATGTTCACTACCATTCAAAAATACACAAAATCTTTTTGCAGCATAATTTATTTGAGGAGAATTGCATAGATGATAATGACAGATCTGTAATAATACGAAATAAATAAGAATCATCTCAATCCATATATTTCAGTTACCAAATTTAAGTATTTTTTAGATTATCCTCCATGAGTTTTAGCCTATTATACAAGTTAATAGAAACTATTTAATTAAATGCTTTTAACATAAAATGACTTTTTATACATTATAAAAAAAAAATAAAGCAAAAATTAAAGATTTCATAGCTATAGCTACCTCAGCCTAAAATGTTTAATCTCAAATGAGAAAATTAATTGACCTATCACAGAATAACATATTTAAATAATATCACATGTGGTTTCAGTATACATATGTTCATGTTGATGTGATAACATATTTCCTCACTATAACATATTTCAAAAATGATCAAATACCAACTACGCAATAGATACCAAACTCTCATTCAAATAAAATTTATGATTGGAGCTTAAATAACAAACCCTGAAAATTTTAATTTTCCAAAATGTTTACTAATTCATGTTTGGTGAAATCTATTATAGTAATTTGAATGTTGTAGCTTTCATGGATCCTTAGCTTACTATAAAAGAAAGATTAAATAATTAAGCATTTTGCACTTTGTTCTCTACCATAGAACTTGAAGTTCTCCATATCCATTTATCTAATAAAAAGCCTCAATTGGCTCTACCTGTCTTACCATTCTTTCCATTACAATCCATGGCACTTTAATTGTCAAGTGAAACTAGCAATCGTCCCCTTCTTGTTGTTTGTTTGGTTAAAGATCAAAGAAAGCTCCTCTAATCGAAACCAATTTTAACACCATAAAAGACTAGGGCAAGGTTTTGATGTTCGCAAAGCAATTCTAGAGAAGATCTTTAGAAATGGCATACTGATTCGTGGACACATGTACATGGTTATAAGGATCGAGAAATGAGGGGCAACTTTGTATGCTCTGATAGTGCTATTTGAGGTTTAAGTGATAAAATAATGAGACAAATTGAGAGTCCAAAAATCCATCACAGGATATGTTGAACAAGAAGAAATATATTAGGCAATTTCTGGCTTGTTTCAAACAATTTGACTTCCAACATATTAGAAGATCCACAAACAATGCAACATATTAGCTTGCCAACATATCTATTTCAAGTAAGCCAACCTTGTCCAAAGTTCAATCATATAACCATCATGGAGAAAAATGAATAGATTCCCCGGGTGACAAAGTTCAATCATATGACCATTAGGGTAGAAAATGAATATATTCCCCAGGTGACAAAATAATTAGGGGGAATCCCTCCTGTCTCCCTTTCCATCATATCAGAAGCCATTAATGGGGATCGTGGGGACCTTATCCCATATTAACGGTTACATTCAGCCCAATTCAATTCCCTTGAGTCGATGATGAATCTGTCATAACCCCGCCATCACAGAGAATGGCAAAACGATTTTACCACCCTTCCTTGCACTCCCACTACAAAGAGTAGAGGAATCATATGCTTTGTTGCCCCCTCGCTCTCAAATAGACGATCGATAAACTATGGGGAAACCTACAGGCGCATTTCAATGGCAAAAAATTAAACTCTTACCTATAATGTTATTTGAATAATTGATTTTGTTGGTTTTTATGTTTTCCCTGCATTATGGCCTTCGGTGTCTGGGGACTAAGGCCAGTATGTCAACATGGATAGCCATTGAAATATACAAATGTACTGCCCAACCAGATACTATTTTAAGGCACCTACCGGTTACCGGTGACTATGCCGTTAAAATAATAGACAAATTTTGCTATATTTAAAAAACGAGCAGATACCAACTGCCCGGTAGCTAACAGAGGGAGGGAGGCTGAGGGTAGGAATTTCAAATGAGGGACATCCATCAAAATTTCCTATAATAATCAAAATCTGAAACATTTTCTGTAGTCTAAGCCAGAATTTGAAGGTCTCCCTAAAATCTAAGTTGTATTTAACTGGTAAATTGGCCCATGGCTACCATTTACCCGTCAAATTCTATCCGTGGGGAGGCTCTTTGTAAGTGAATAAAACAAAACCCATATGCTGTGGTGTATTGTTCACAGGAAAAGAACACGATATAGAGTATTTTTCACAGGAAAAGAACATGATCTAGAATCTAGATATATATTTACAAAGACAAAAAACAAATACATATTATTGTTCAAGTCTAGGAAATGGACGAGTCGTGCGTAAATGAGCAGAAGCCAGGGTTGGCCAAGGGGAAGGCCCATGGACGTGAAAGCCCTTGGTGTTGTTGTCAAGTGGTAGTGAGGCTGAGGCGATCCTATCGCAGGAAGGGAACATATTAAGAGAGTGGTTGTAGGCAAGTGCATGTAAAAGCTTGGATGCGCCACTTTCAAAGCCCTCAGCTATTGACTATCTTTCTGCAGTCACCTGTTCTCTTCTGTAAGGGTTTCGTGGCATCTCTTCAGATGTTAACAGTCCACTTGTGTCCGCTTCATCTTTATCGTATCATATATACATAAAAATCAATCAATATTCAAACTTCAAATCCATCAATCAGACTTGATTGGTAAAAGAGGCTAACCTGGCTCTTCTGTTATGGAACCATAGACTTCTACTTGATGCGGGCGAAGGTTAAGCTGCTCGGCTAATTCCATCTTTTGCTTCTGCAATTGAAAATGCTATGAGTAACAGATTGTCTTTATCTTGTGGGAATGCAAAAGACGAGGTATTAGGCACACGGAGGCTTACCGAATTAAGGGTATTGTGCTCATTAAAGCTTTCTTCTAAATAAGAAGACTATTCTTTGGAAAGATGGAGCTTTTTTCTGCTAGTTCTCCCGTCTTCTTCTTCATCGCTTGCTCTGGAGAAAGCTCTATCTAGTTCATGGTCGTTAGCGTTGTTATCAGGATGATCGTCGTCTCTCTCCCTCTTCACAGCACATGCCCCATTACAAATGGAGAAATCCATCTGAAAATACGATGGACGCCAACGTGGTGGCTCCTACACCTTGACCACAGGATCAGTTTCCTACCAATTTTATCAATAGACAAAAGAAGCATTAGATTAGATAAGAAATGGACAACCATTAAAATTGAAAGAGATCGCACCATGAGTGAATGAACCAAAATACATACCATCGTTTTCAGATATCGGTGGTTGGTACATTTTAGTGTCGAGGTTCCATGAAAAACAGCGTGTAACGGGAGCTGAAGGAATTAGATCCGGCTGAATGGGAGGGTTGGGATTGGCTGCGGTTTGCCTCTGTGAGCCCAGTTCTAGTCCCAGTAGGAAAACCAGTTTCGTATTCTGTAAATAGTCGGAGTGCCCACTGATAATTTCAAATTCGTGCTGCGCATGCATTTCAAATTCGTGTTGGGCATCGAGCGGGCATTTCAAATTCAAAATCCCTTATCGGTAATGGTGGCACAAGGTACAATTAAGTTGATGTTACAGACAAACCTCAGGACGTCATAGACATGATGCACATGATGTGTAATTTCCATGCCACAGGTTCATGGGAATGATGGGATATGGTATCCATGAGGGATCAAATTTGAAGGGTAGGGTCCCATTTCACTTTGAAGGTTGTGAGAAATTGAACCCTTCAATGTTGACATGTAAAAATAAATCATTCTTTTCATTGGAAACTACAAGTGTATAACAAAATTTTATTATTTATTAGAAACAGTGTATAGGAAGAAAATGACAATAAGACAAAATTCCGAGTGACTCAACATTTATATGGCATTAGTGAGGTAAACCATGTACTCTCTCGGTCCTTGGAGCATATAGTTTATTGAAATTAGATAAGGGGCAATTCTGTCAAGCCGGTGAAATACTCAATTGTTGGGTCGTTGATAAAATAAGGCATTGGAATTTGGAAGGACCTTTGAATGGGGGATTGTTTCAGCTTGATGGTGGCTCTATTGGTCAAGTGTGATTGGACCTACCTAAAAGAAAAACCACAAAATATAATACCTAATCCTTTCACGGAGAAACTTTTTTATTAACCCTAAATTCAGCAGTTATTTTTAGAATTGAATCATGTCCTCCCCACATGCTCAAATCAAAGTGATCAAACAAAGGCCCCAATTTTAGGTGGATTATGGATGGTTCCTCTAATGTATATCAAGTTTATACCCCAATTCGAAGTGATCAAACAAAATCTCCAATTTTAGGTAGATTATGGATAGTCCCTCCATTCTATATCGAGTTTATCAGCCCTATCAAAAAGGTTAAATATTTATTAGTCCACTATAAGTAAGAACTTTTAATTCTCCAACAAATATCACTACAATTTGGGTGTCCAGTTTCTACCAAAGTCAACAAGGAAGACGAATCATAAACACACGTTTGGGAGGTTTGCGACAACGAGGATGTCGAAATCATGTTCTTCACTAGAGCATTGCACTCCGAGTCCCTCATTCATGAACGTCGATCGAGGGATTCCCTTGTTCAGATATATTGGTAGACAATTTGTACTTCTTGTTTCCATTATTCGAAGGCTGACAGGAAAATGAAGGGGTCAGAGTCTATAACATTTACAGTGTCAGTTGCTAAATATTTTATCCGTTCAACCATTAGATTTCATTAAGGAAATTGGAACAATTCAAACACTTATAGTCAAATATTGTTCTTTCTTTCAACCTAATGTTTACAATTCATGGCAGATAAATAGCTTTGACAGATTTAGAACTCAAATACAAGGCTCTTTCTTCTTGCTCCTCCGCCCAAACGAAGTTGTGGTCCTAGACTATGAAAAGTATACATTATTTTGGTTCTCATTTCATTAAAATACTAGTTTTTTTAAAGGTTACATCTATTGAGTATTCAAGACTTAGTCTGGAGGAAACGCAATCGCATAATACATTACAAATTTCAAACAACATTTTGGATGGCGAAATTTTAAACCCTTATTTTTATAGAACCAGAAGGAACTCCAACAAGAAACACATTTAACTTCTATCCGCATATAAAATGTTACACAAGTGTAAAATGCTATACATACGTGTAAATTCAGGACAACCAAGTTGACAGCTTAGCTCTGCATAATCTTCTAGAGGAAATAGAAATTTGGGAGACACTGAAGCATAGAATTGGAGAGTTGAGAGTATAAGTCCTGACCTCCAACTGTCCTATACTCGTAAACCCAAAATAATGTTTTTTTTTCACAGACTTCACCAATCTCTTTAAGTTCAAGGAAGCTCAATCCAGCCTACCCAACGTTCTAACTTTGCTTCTCTTGCTCCTACCTGTGAAAAAGGTCGAACCTTCGAGTTTCCCACCACAGAAGACAATGAGGAATTAGAGTGTGCAACCATTTCCTTCTACAGAAAGACGATTGGAAGCAACACCATCTCAATTCAACATCCCATTGCTCCTGAGTTGGTTTGCCTTTCCCGAGGTAGGCGAATGCATGTTTGTGTAACTCTTAAAATAATAATAGTAAGGGAGGGAAGCTGGCCAATAAAAGTGTTGTCAGCCAGCCAATACCTAACTCAAGCTGGAGGAATTGGATTGATGCATCAGCATCTGACAAAGGTCACTCTATTCACTACTACAAGGTGGGCATGTTTCAGACGTTTGGTTAAGACAAAATAGCCATATTGTCTCAAATATGAAGTTAAAATAGTTTGAAAATTATTTTAAAATTTTCATCACATTGAAGACATTTTTTTAAGAGAGAATCAGGATTTAATATTAAATGTCTATTTTGGATTGTTTTTTGAATTTTTGAAGATTGCTTTTATTTTATGTTTTTGAAGATTGTTTTTATTTTGAGTTTTTGAGGTTTCTTTTAATTGAAAGTAATTTTACTAAAAAGTACAATAATGGTTGATTTTGCATGAACCTTTTACTTAGCCATGAATAGAACAATCTCTATGCAGAGTTTTTTTTTCTCTTGAGTGTCATGACTCCTTTCACCGTGTTATTTCAGAATTTGGAAATTTTGTTTTTTATCTAGTCATGACTCTCATGACTCCTTTCACTATGTTATTTCAGAATTTGATTAATTTGGGAAAAATATGGAGGCTATAGTTATCAATAATAAGAGCATTGGATGCTCTAGTGGCTATGGCTTCGTACTTTTATTTTTTTAGATCATGAATTTCTTAATGTATTAGGTTTGTTAAGAAATAGCCATCATTTTGTAATGTTTCTTTATAAGAAATGTATAGGAATTATCAGAATTATGGCTGATTTATTAGACCAAGAATTGTTTTGGGACCTTGATTTTGTAATGACATCCCATGCCTGGAAGTTACATCGAGCAAATTGGGATCGTATCACCAACATATGAAAAAACATGCCTTGACTTGCAAATTCATTGGGTTTCATCCCAATTAAAGTTCATTAATGGGTTAGATCAATCACAAATGGAATCCGCGGGGGAGAATCAAGCTCAAGCCAAGATCAAAAGGCTTCTTCACAACCATTTTCTCAAACCTTAAAGACCAAGAACAGGTAGTTGGCCAAGGTCCATACTTCCTCAATAATGCAAGCTTATTCATAAGGATAATTTTAGCCCCGATTAAGAAGAATTTTCAGATGTTCAAGTTTTGGTTCATCTTTACTCTCTCCCTCGTGATTATTGGGATGAAAAAACCCTTATATGCACAGGAAATGCACTGGGAAAATAATACCAAAATCTCGGAGGAAACTAAGCAAGGTCACTACATCTTGTTTGCTTGCATGTGTTAATATGAATATATCATAGCCTTTGCCTGAATCCATTTGTCTTGGTTTCTAGGATGATGAATGGGTTCAAACTCTGGATCACAAGTATATTCCATTCAAATGCCAAAAATGCCATGAACATGGGCACCTCTAAAAAGATTTCCCTTAGACCTTGGCCTCAATACACTCGATCTCGACCCCACATGTTTCTCAAGATGGTTTCATTGTAATCACCAAAGAGCCAAATGGATCCAATAAGCCCCCTTCTACGAGACAATCTAATCCTGTTGAGGTTGAAAATCGGTACACGCCCTAGGAAGACATGGAAATGGGCTCTAATGACTTAGTCTTAGATTAGGAGGACCCAAACCATGATAAGAATGTTATTGAATCAAATATAAACTAACGATGAAAGATTGGTCCATCAAAAGACAAGATCGTGGGGGGAGAAGAGCTCCCAGAGGCAAAAAAGAAAGAAGAAGAACCTGATATAGATGATCAAGAGTTGCAAATCATCATAGAGGCAAGCAGAAGGGGTGATCTCAATGCCATATCCTCTTCACACATCATTCTCATAAAAAATGTAATATCCCCAATTAAAAACTATGAATATTAAACCCAAATTTCTCATCGAAAAGGTACTAGTTTCAATTTTTTCCCAAATGGAGATATTTGCTTTAATAACAATGGAATGTATAATGTAATTATATATTTTAAATAGATCTGACTACTAGAAACACGAGCGAGCAATGGGAATATTGGGATTCGAGGCGAGCTACCACCCTACCACCCTACCACCCTATAGAAAATCCCCTACCTCCCTAAATATATGCAATATATTGGATTTAATTTTGATACTTTTAAATCCCCCTTTATGAACTCACGTGGTATGGTATTGGTTAACAAGTGAAGCCCCCATGCTTTTCACTCGTTTATCGACCATTACTCTCTCGACGTCTTCCATTACTCTCTCAACGTCCAACTTCACTGCTTTCTCAATTGAGACACTATCTGGGATGCTATATATTAAGTCCTCTTACTTCATTGCCTTCTCTATTGATGGACTATCCGAGACACTATAAGACATAAGGAAGAAATATAGAAAAAAGATGAAGTAATTATAAGAAGAAGAGGATGAAGTAGGACAGTAGGCTTCCATTCATCATTGGTAGAGGAAGTGTGATAATGGAAGAAGTCCGGACAATTTTGAGTAGCGCCTTGGTTGCCTTTCAACTTTGCCTTGGATTATGGCAGATCGGTAAGCTCATTATATAAATTGTATATAATTTATATAATAACTTATACATACAAATAAAATTTTTAAATGGACTTGTATAAAAACCATGGTTAGCAATATGAAATCATGGTAAACCATGGTCATCCATAGGAAACCATATTCAATCACATGCAACCATGGTTTGACCATGGTTTTCCCATGATATGACCATGTGGTTAGACCATGGTGTGACCATGTGTTTTAACCATGACTTGATTATGGTTTTAACTATTATTTGACCATGTTTTTTTAGTGATGGTTCAATCATGTTTATCGGTGTGTTTGAATTTGGTTCACCCTGTTTGAACATGGTTGACAATTGTTTCATCATGGTTGATGATGAAGTTTGAGCATGTGGTTGTCGATGAGTTGACCATGGTCGACCATGTGGATAACCATGGTTGATCATGTGGTCAAGAATGTGTTTTCACATGTTGTTTGACCATGGTTCAACTCTATGGTTGACTACGATGAACCATGATTCAAGCATGTTTGACCATGATTCAACCATGTTTTCACCATGGATCAACCATGTTAAACCATATGATTAGCCATGTTAAATCTGAGACTTGAGTTGTCTTTTGAAGACCAAGAACTAAGCGAAGGCTTGAGGTAGGATGCATGTTTCTTGAAGACTAACAATGTCAATTTCATCTCACTTTAATCCTTTTGAGATCATGATCATTTGTTTCATACTGCAAAGCCTATCATGCTTCAAGTTCATTTAAATAGAATAATTGGCTCACTCTGTTCACATAATTTAACTTGTTTCATCCAATGGAATAATTGGCCTGCATCGATAGTCGACCAGAATAATGGAGAAATCTTCTTGGTTCAAAATATTGAAGCTCATGAGGGCGAGAGTCTGTTCGAGTTTAGAGTAGAAATGGAATAAATTAAGAATGTAACTAAATTGCATAGAAGATTGCAGTTAATGAAATTATGCTTGCTAAGGTGGTGGAGTATGTGTATTGGGAGTTGGGAGATTAGACTTTTTTCTCGAGGGTTGGCTTCATTTATGAATTGGGTGGTTGAAGCATTGAATTGTTTTTATTTGCACCTAAATTCTACTGGGATCTTACGTGGAGCTTTGTGGAGCATTGGATAAGGGACATTTGGAGGGATGGAAAGGAGGACACCTCTTGTGGAGAAAGGTGGCAACTCGGGAGTGGCATCTCTACATTCTCATCAACCTTTAAAAATTAAATACCCTACAACATTGACGTGTTAATTTTAATTGTAGTTTCATCTTATGCTAGTAAGTTTCATCTTTGGTCGCAATGTTGCTATCTAAAAATTACATCTTGAAGCTGTGCAGGTCACACAACATGAGGCCATAGCATGCGAATGAGTTTCATTAGTCAGTGTTGAGAATTTGTCTGTCTATATGCAACAATTAGGAGGAGAACCTTTTGCTGTATAATAATCTAGATATCCATATAGAATCTTCAACATAGCGAATGAGTTTCATTAGTCAGTGTTGAGAATTTGTCCGTCTATATGCAACAATTAGGAGGAGAACCTTTTGCTGTATAATCATCCAGATATCAATATAGAATCTTCAACATAGTGGATTTATGTTTTGCTGGATAAGCCCATGGATATGAATATGACTGTAATGCCAACACATTTTATAGTTAGTGTAAGTTGGCTTAGGGTTAGCATTAGACTAGCTTTTCAAAATTTCTCAATCTTTATTAAGCATAGATAAATTCCACATCGTATTAAAAGACATATACTGTGATGAGTTTGCCATCACAATTAATATAAAACAACACACCATAGAAAACAAAATGATACTTATAATCATAAAAATATGAAATTCACATTATCTTAACCTATAATTTGAACTCCCATATACCTTATTAAACTTTGAAATATACTTCGATAAATGCTCAAAACACTTATAAGCCATCTTCCTTAAAGGAGCTTAAATTTAAACTTCTAGGAACTGACCTCGTTATGTTACCAACTTGTCCTACGAAAGTGGCTCTTATTCGTGGCATTTCAAATTCAAATACTTAAATGCAGTGCCACCACATTTATTTTGAATCAAATCAAGGACCACCCCATTCAGGCCCGTCAATGAAGAGGTGGAGCTCACCAAAGGAGGAGTTAAAGCTCTTAAGAGCTTCGAGATGGCCTGATAGGAAGGAGACGACTGGATAGGTAGGAAACATTAATGCCGAATGAGACTTAGCCATCATTGATATGATGTTTACATCATGGGTCTCTGACTCACTCGGGGCTCAATGCTGGAGGTTGAGTTGCAAGTTGTAGAGAGTTCTTTTTTCTGGTCGAAAGAAGAACGAACGCAAGCCGGGGTCTGCGTTTGAGTATGGGGAAAATAGGTGCTTCCATCTCAGGGTAGGAACCACGATCTTCATTTCTGCATTTACTGCGATATGCCCTCTAGATACAGAGAAATAGAGACTACACTCTGCAGGAGACGCCAATGTTATCCTTCGAAGGAGGAGAGTCTAGAGCTGTAGGATTTAAAGAATCCGGAGATATGCATGCATTACTTTAGACTGCTAAATTTGATCGAAGTTTATTTACTTACCATCTGAAATGGTATATATATAAATATTTAACCATCACGTATGTGGTGGATCATAACATACATATATTTATATTATGCATGTAGATAGGGTTTGAAGTCACATGTGCAGATTATTCCGGGTCTAGAAAACTGATTGGGGTTTTACGCCGCTCTTGCGATATGAAAATCATGAGTTTTTGCAGGATTTTATCTTTTACCTAAAACATCTCTCTTGTGATCTGGAAATCATGATTTTTACACGTTTTATTTTACCAAATACATCCCTCGTGCAATCTGGAAATAGTGACTTTTTGCAGGCACTTTTTAGAGCTGAAACATCTTCACTCTGTCTATCCGAACTATATGAGATTGCGTTGTATGAGATTGTTTTAGGATCTGGTAGTGCCTTGATCGCATGAGTTTTAATGTGAATCTAGAAACCACCTAGGTTACATTTTTTGCCAAGAGTTAACACCGCAGGGAGTTCGGTTGTGTTTTGAAGGATGGTTCTGTTTTGGTTGGGTCTAAATGCCTTGCATTATTGCCATAATCAGTTGTGTATGATCCCCCAATGTTGTGGTTGGTAGGTGGCCAAAGTGGCTCGTAGCTGAATTTTCTCCATAGTATAACATATCATATTTATGAGAAGAGTTTAAATAAACAGTGGGCTAATTATAATATGAAATGAATTTAGGGCTACTTAGGTCGGCTGGAAATAGTTGTATATGTTCATGAAAGTATTTTTGAATGATGGGGCATATGTAACTTTGTCTGGTTAATTGTAATTCTAAGTTTTATGGTTTTCCCCAAGTACTGAACCAATACTATGAAGATACTGTAATTCTTAAGCTTATGTTTCTCAAAGTGTGGAGCATATCTTTATTCAGGATGTGTTACAGGGATCCTTTCTTCTGGCTTTGCTTTCCAGATATATATGATTTCCCCGTTCAGAGTAGTCTAATCGGCTTTGCTTTTCAGATATTTGTACTTCTTTTAATAGAGTAGTCTAAACAAGTGCCATTGCGTTTTCCAGCAGAAATTTGACGGAATTTGAGAGAAGAATTCTTTGAACTTACATAAATCTGAATGACCTGGGTATTTAGATATTCAAAGCTATTGAATATATTTATATATTCAAAACCAAATTTAAAAAGAAAAACCAAAAAAATTTCCCCAAAAATAACCAGCATTTAGACTCCTCTTCTAATCAACTGGAATATGGGAATCGAATTAAACCCATCCTCTCTTGTTTTTTCATGGTTAGCAGCATTTCGAAATTGAGTTGTGGATTCAGTAGACTGTATACTGAATGGTTACATAGTTGTTCTTTATGTCAATATTTGACACAGAATTAAGAAAAGGAACTGTTTTTTTAATTTTTATTTGGGTATGTGAACTAAATTAAACCCATCTTCACTAGTTTCACAGAGTCCAGCAGCAATTCGAAACTGAGTTGTTAATTCTGTAGTTTAAATGGTTGTAATTGTCCTCTATTTTCAAATATGGTTTTTTTTTTTTTTTGAAATTTAGAGTTTTTGATGTTGTAAATTTAGAATTAGCTTTATTTTAATCTGTATTTTAATGGTATAAATAGATTCAACATCTTTTTTAAATTTTGAAACATCCAAAAATTCCACTTAACAACTATAATCTAGATTTTGAAAAATTACAATAAATTTTTTTCTAAATAAAAGTCATTCTATTTAAACCTAAATAACTATTTTAAATAATTGCCAATCATTTATTTGAATGTTGTATTTCTAAATTTCATTTTGTAAACCTCCATGGTATAATCAACTCTATGAATTGAATGTTGTATTTCTAAATTTCATTTTGTAAACCTCCATGGTATAATCAAGTCTATGAATGTATGTAGGATGTAATATATGGCATTACTTGTACATAAAAATAGCTATCAACTCTATGAATGTATATAAGTATATGGCATTACTTGTACAT
>LPNX010913047.1:38522-55746 GCA_001517045.1 Pseudotsuga menziesii
TTAAAGAAGAAGACTGGATAAAAAAGAGGTTTAAAATCTTGGTAAGTTTATAGATTTTTTTTTACTTTTACAATTTTGTTTATAGATTTTTTTTTATCTTTACAATTTATTTTATTTAGTTTTTTCTACATGGTTTACATGGTTTATTTAGTTGTTTTTCTATTAGGTTGAGTTGCATTATTTTCATTTTAAAAGAAACGTCTTTTCATTTATATGTAATATCTCATGTGCGCTCAAAACCATCACTTTCTTTGATGCACACACACACACACAAGAAACTCTCTCGTCACTCACTAAGTTCAAAAATAGCTTAAATCTACTCACTTAATACCTCCATAGGAGGGCACAAAATAATCTTGTAGTTTAGGTAGGATTTTGGGGCTAGGAATCCAAATAATGCCCCTTAATCATTTTTTCACTTGAAAAACATAGTTGTTGTCCTTAGGGTGCTATAAAAATCCTTCTAAATCAAGTGGTTGTGTATAGCCACACGGGGTAAGTGAAAGAGCGGCGCCGTGCCATAGGAGGTCAAACCCAAGGTAGCGGGTGTATGTTCTCTCAAGTGGGCTCACCACCACTTGTTGAAAAGGAGACGACCCAATACCGTTCGAGGGATAACTGCTCTTTCTGCACTTGACGAAGGTACTTAGTGACCAACTTAGGATGTCATTCCTGTTAGTTTTTGTACCTAGGCAGATGTTCCCTAGGTGACTTTAATTTTTTCCTAAAGTCACTTTAAGAGGGAAAAAGGTGACCCTCACATTAAAACTCACTTAATGAGACTTTATAACAATAAAGTCACTTTTTGATAAATTTAAGTGGGTGAGTGATTTTATTTATGAGAAATAAATAAAAGGGATTTTCACTCACATTCAATCTCATCCATTGGATTGATTCTTTTTCCACCATTGGATTAAGAAACTCACTTAGGTCAAACAAAAAGGCTGAGGGAGGCAAAAGGGATTCACTTTTGATGTTTTCAGGAGAAGAGAGAGAGCTGAGAAGGCTGGGTCGAGTTTGCTCAAGGAGGGCATGATTTTCCAGATTGTTTGCTGAAGAGATTTTAGTGAGCAAGGATGTCAAGATTGCATTTATTATTTGTTTGCACTGAACCCAAGAAGAGTACGGCCTGACTGTACGGCTGCTTCATTTATTGCACAGGTTTCGAGCGGTGTACAACCTATTTTATTTCTGCTGTACGGTGCATTAAATTTGGCACAGATTTCGAGGGGTGTACGGCCTGGTTTTTCCTGCTGTACGGTGCATTTAATATTTGCACAAATTTCGAGGAAGGTACAACTGAGTTTATTGCTGTACGGACTGCTAATAAATTGCACATATATCGAGGAAGTGTACGGCCAGTCTGCTGCTGTACGGACTGCATTTATTGGCATGAATTCCAAGGAAATGTACGGCCTGGTGCTGCTGTTCAGTTGCATTTAGTTTGGCACAGAAATTGAGAAGGGTGTACGGCTGAGTTTGCTGAGCACATTTCCAGACTTTGAGAAAAAGTTTGTCGGTGGAGATAAGTTGTATTTTTCACCATTTTCTGTCCTGTACTTTGCTGAAGAATAATAAATATCTCTCCTCTCTCTGACTGGTTTTCCCCGTGGGGGTTTTTCCAGGGCTGATTAGCCAAAAATATCCGAGTCAAATTTATGGTGTGCATGTTATTTGTTTCACCCTATTAGTATTTGATTTTACTGTGTGTTTAAAATTGTTCGGCAAAATTTTAAGTAGCTTCAAGCCTATGCAAAACCGACTGAAGTGAAAAACACAAATTGTTCATTTAAACCAGCAAGCAGTAAAACTCAGGTTTTTCAACATGGTATCAGAGCAAAGGGGGCAGAAACAATGATTTTTGCAGACACACAGTAATTTGCAGCATTCAGAATATTTTTGTTATTTTACTTTTGTCAGTGAACAGCACTTTGTTGAGTTGTTGTTGAGATGGCTACAGGACTTAGATTGGAGGATAGGCCGGATGGGACAGGGAATTTTGTGCCGTGGAAGGCCACAATTCTGCTGTTACTTGAAGAGAATGAGTTATGGCCAGACATAGTGATGAACACTACTACAAACCCCATTACCATTCCTGCATCTACAGATGCAGCAGCCCTCACAGCCTTCAATAAGAAGGACTGCAAATCTAGAAGAATTATTCTTGATGCCGTGAAAGATCACATTATTCCTCACATTTCAGGAAAGGACAAGGCACATGAGATGTGGACAGCCTTGACCAGTCTGTATGAGAGTTCTAATGAGAACCGGAAAATGGTTCTCAGAGAAAAACTCAAGAGTATCAGGATGAATGGAGGAGAGGGAGTCACATCTTACCTTACTAGGATTTTTGCAGTTCGAGATGAACTTGCAGCAGTTGGGGAGAAGGTTTCCCCTACAGAGCTTGTACGGACACCGGTGAATGAAGCTTCAAAGTCCTGGAATGCTTTTGTGCAGGCTATAGTGGGTAGGGAGAACCTCCCTGACTGGGAGAGGCTATGGGATGACTTTGTGCAGGAAGAGACCAGGAGGGGTCTTGTACAGGGTAGTACTTCTCAGAGAGGGGCTAATGATGAGGATGTGGCTTTGGCAGCCAAGGGTAAGAAGAAGAAGGGTCCCAAGAAGGGTGGGGCCAAGCAGCAGCAGCAGGGACAGCAGAGTGGGCAGAAGAAGGACTTGAGTAAAATCAAGTGCTATGCTTGTCAGGCGTTTGGACACTATGCCTCACAGTGTCCAAGCAAGAAGAAGAAGAAGGGGCAGGGACAGCAGACTGCAGCCTCAACTGAGGTTGATGAGTTTAGTATTGCATTTCAGAAGGAGTTTTCCCTTTATGCTGGACAGACTGAGGGAGAGAGAGTCACCTTAGCCACCAGCATAGATATGGATCAGGACAGTGAGCATTCCTTGTTGGCAGGACATGGGGGGGATCCATCCACCTCTTCTACTTGGTACATCGACAGTGGAGCCACGAGCCACATGACTGGAGCTCGTGGAGTGTTCTCAGAGTTGTCAGAGTCAGGTAGGGATGTGGAGGTTGTCCTTGGGGACAAAACCGTTGTGAGAGCTGTTGGTAGGGGTACCATCACATTTCAGAGGGAGTATATGAGTCCCATGACTCTGCGGGATGTGTTGTATGTCCCCGGGCTGAAAAAGAACCTTGTATTAGTGTCCACCATAGAGGACAGGGGTCTTGGGGTGTGTTTTTCGGATGGGAGAGTACAGTTATATCCCAAGGCTACAGGTATGTCCAGTGCCATGGACATCGGGGTCAGGTGTGGAAAGATGTACAAGCTATTATTTCAGCCACAGTGTGCCTTGGCACATAGCAGCAGTAGCGAGCTTTGTGAGCCTTGGCATCGGAGGATGGCCCACTTACATCATCCAGCTCTTAGATTGCTGAGGAGCATGGTTACAGGTTTACCAGAGTTCAGCACTGAGCAGGAGGATGTGTGCAGGGGGTGTGCTTTGGGAAAGTACACCAAGACTGCTTTTTCGAGCAGTGACACTAGAGCTGCCAGGGTGCTTGATTTGATCCATTCTGATATTTGTGGTCCCATGTCATCGCGTTCTTTGACAGGATTCGAGTATTACATCAGCTTCATAGATGACTACTCCAGGAAGACCTGGATCTACTTCTTGAGGAGAAAGAAGTCTGAGCTTGTATTGAGAGTCTTCCAAGGGTTCAAAGCCCTTGTGGAGAAGCAGACAGGTAGACAGATCCGGATGTTGAGGTCGGACAATGGGGGTGAGTATACCTCCAAGGAGTTCAGCGCATTCTGTACAAAGGAGGGGATTCAGAGACAGCTGACGGTTCCTTATACTCCTGAGCAGAATGGAGTAGCTGAAAGGAAGAACAGGTCTATTGTGGCAGCAGCCAGGGTGATGCTCCATGATCAGGGACTACCTTTCTTTCTTTGCGCTGAGGCATGTAGTACTGCAGTTTATCTGCAGAACAGGAGTCCTCACAGGGCAGTGGGGAGCAAGACTCCTGAGGAGATGTATTCGGGCAAGAAGCCTGAGGTGAGCCACTTCCGCATATTTGGCTCTTTCACTTACTCTCACGTCCCTTCTGAGAAGAGGATGAAGTTTGATCCCACCGCTGAGAGAGGTATTTTTGTGGGATATGATGAGACTTCGAAGGCTTATCAGATTTACTTACCTAGCTCGCAGAAAGTTGTTGTCCACCGGGAAGTAAAGTTTGATGAGGAGAGAGCCTTCCGGAAGTCCAGAGAGTTAGAGCAGGGGGAGACTTCAATCCCCACACCTCAGCTAGTGCAGGATTCTTCGATACAGCTTACAGGTCCACCGATTTCTGGAGGGACTGGATCACAGGGTACGGAAACAGCATCTACAGGTTTAGTGGTCCAGGTGGTTGGTACTTCAGGGACAGGTTCAGGTTCAGGTACAGGTACAGGTTTGAGTCCTCAGGTGACAGCATCAGCAGGCACAGGATCTCCAGTTACTGGTCCTCTGGGTATTGGACATTTTGGTATTGGGACTTCCTCAGATGAGGAAATCCCAAGCACAGTTTTGGAGGAGCAGACTTCAAGGAAGAGGAAGCCTAAGTGGCTTCAAGAGACCTTGAAGGATGCAGAGGCAGTTGGCAAACCTCGGGAGAGGATCAGGTCAGTAGTGGAGCCTGAGAGGCTTGGTGTGGTGCCGGACAGAGGAGATATGGCTCTTGTTGCATGCCTTCATGACTTAGAGGCATCTACATTTGAGGAGGCTTCCCGGCATCTGGTTTGGAGAGATGCCATGATGGAAGAGTACCATTCCATCATGAAGAATGATGCATGGGAGATAGTACCAAGACCGGAAGGGAAGTCAGTTGTGACTTCCAGATGGCTTTACAAGGTAAAGAATGCTGCAGATGGCAGCGTAGAGAAGTACAAGGCTAGATTTGTGGCGCGAGGATTCTCACAGGTTGAGGGAGTCGACTATGATGAGACTTTTTCTCCAGTTGCATGATATTCTTCTATCAGGGCAGTGATTTCTATAGCAGCAGAGATGGGTTGGAGGATCCACCAGATGGATATGAAGACCGCATTTCTCAATGGTCTTCTGCAGGAGGAAGTATATCTATAGCAGCCACAGGGATTCGAGATACATGGGAGGGATTCTCATGTGTGCAGGCTGAAGAAATCCTTGTATGGACTGAAGCAAGCTCCTAGAGCTTGGTACTCCAGGATAGATGAGTATTTGACATCGATGGGATTTCAGAAGAGTGAGGCTGATCCCAACCTTTACTTCATTGTGGTTGGGGGGGATTCGCTCATTATTTTGTTGTATGTTGATGATCTGTTCATCATAGGTGCTGAGTGTCTCATTGCACACTGCAAGAGAGACTTAGCTTCGGAGTATGAGATGACCGATATTGGGCTGATGCACTATTATTTGGGGATGGAGGTTTGGCAGGAGCCTGGGCATATTTTCCTTGGACAGGGAAAGTATGCAGCTGATATTCTGAGGAGATTCCGGATGGAGGACTGCAGGCCTATGTCTACACCTATGATCACCAACTGGAAGCAACTCCATGCTTCCGAGGGAAAGTTTGTGGATCCCACACTATATCGTCAGCTTATTGGGTCTTTGATGTATCTGGTCAACACCAGGCCAGATTTGTGCTTTGCGGTGAACACTCTTAGCCAGTTCATGGTTGAGCCTAGGAATGTACACTGGACAGCTGCAAAGCACATTTTGAGATATCTTGCAGGGACAGTGGACTATGGTCTGGACTACAGGGGTTCGGATGGAGTCGGATTGGTTGGTTTTATAGATTCAGACTGGGCAGGTTGTGTGTGGGATCAGAAGAGCACTTCCGATTGTTGTTTCAGTTTGGGCTCGGCAGCAGTGTCGTGGTTCAGCCAGAAACAGAGATCCGTTGCATTGAGTTCGGCTGAGGCTGAATATATGGCAGCCAGTCAGGCTACTTGTGAAGCACTGTGGCTTCGCAAGCTTTTGGTAGATTTGTTTGATCAGGAGCTTAGGCCTACGGTGATCTACTGCGACAATCAGAGTTGCATTTAGCTCTCTGAGAATCCAGTGTTCCATGACAGGTCAAAGCACATAGAGATCAAATACCATTTCATTCGAGACTACCTTCAGAGAGGGGCAAATGAGCTTCGGCATATTTCCACTGATGAGCAGGTAGCTGACGTATGACGAAGTCTTTGGGGAGGCGCAAGTTCATCTTCTTCAGAGATAAGTTGGGAGTGGTACAGAACACCTTCCTCGGTAAGAGGGAGTGTTAGTTTTTGTACCTAGGTAGATGTTCCCTAGGTGACTTTAATTTTTTCCTAAAGTCACTTTAAGAGGGAAAAAGGTGACCCTCACATTAAAAGTCACTTAATGAGACTTTATAACAATAAAGTCACTTTTTGATAAATTTAAGTGGGTGAGTGATTTTATTTATGAGAAATAAATAAAAGGGATTTTCACTCACATTCAATCTCATCCATTGGATTGATTCTTTTTCCACCATTGGATTAAGAAACTCACTTAGGTCAAACAAAAACGCTGAGGGAGGCAAAAGGGATTCACTTTTGATGTTTTCAGGAGAAGAGAGAGAGCTGAGAAGGCTGGGTCAAGTTTGCTCAAGGAGGGCACGATTTTCCAGATTGTTTGCTGAAGAGATTTTAGTGAGCAAGGAGGTCAAGATTGCATTTATTATTTGTTTGCACTGAACCCAAGAAGAGTACGGCCTGACTGTACGGCTGCTTCATTTATTGCACAAATTTCGAGGGGTGTACGGCCTGTTTTATTTTTGCTGTACGGTGCATTAAATTTGGCACAGATTTCGAGGGGTGTACGGCCTGGTTTTTCCTGCTGTACGGTGCATTTAATATTTGCACAAATTTCAAGGAAGGTACAGCTGAGTTTATTGCTGTACGGACTGCTAATAAATTGCACAGATATCGAGGAAGTGTACAGCTAGTCTGCTGCTGTATGGACTGCATTTATTGGCACAAATTCCAAGGAAATGTACGGCCTGGTGCTGCTGTTCAGTTGCATTTAGTTTGGCACAAAAATCGAGAAGGGTGTACGGCTGAGTTTGCTGAGCACATTTCCAGACTTTGAGAAAAAGTTTGTCGGTGGAGATAAGTTGTATTTTTCACCATTTTCTGTCCTGTACTTTGCTGAAGAATAATAAATATCTCTCCTCTCTCTGACTGGTTTTCCTCGTGGGGGTTTTTCCAGGGCTGATTAGCCAAAAATCTCTGAGTCAAATTTATGGTGTGCATGTTATTTGTTTCAGCTTGTTAGTATTTGATTTTACTATGTGTTTAAAATTGTTCGGCAAAATTTTAAGTAGCTTCAAGCCTATGCAAAACCGGTTGAAGTGAAAAACAAAAATTGTTCATTTAAACTAGCAAGCAGTAAAACTCAGGTTTTTCAACAATTCCTTATAGGTGACTGTCATGGAAGCCGACAATACCTGAGACAGATTTTGTCGAACTAGTGGATTTCATCACCGCTAGTGTCTTCATTATAACTGACTCTTTGTTACCTCTGCGGGATAATCACTTGGTGGATTTCATCACCATTAAGGAAGATGTCCTTTGAGAGGCCCAGTTACATTTGAGTGGAAGGATGATAGGTCTCTAAGGTTATTGTTTTCACTACGATATATTGTTGTACGATTTTCACATTTTCCTTTAAAAAACAATTTTCCAAACAATTATTTATGCTAAATAACCCCTTCTAGCATAAGCATTTCCTTCTAGGATAAGCACACTTGCTTATGCTAGAAGAAAAGCTAGCATTTGCTAGCTTACCAATAGAAAAACCTTGTAAGGTACCCCTTGTACCTCCATGCCATTATGTGCAAAAAGGGTACGGATTTTTTTCCTTTTGTTTATGATATTCTATCACTTAGTGCAACATCTTTCATGGCTACAGAGTGTGCCCTATCTAACATACTTTAGCATATTGTTAAACCACTGTTTTATCTAACTAATTACTGCATTAGTATAAGGAGTCACTTTTAGTGCTCCTCTTCTTATCAATTTTGGCATTGTGTCACTAGTCTAACCAACTTGCCTCATAATTTATTAATCGAAAACTTTTGAATTTATTTTATATGAATGGTTCTTTCCAGCAAACAAGAAGCTGAGTGAATAGGCTCAAATCCCTTAACTCAGACAAGGGATATACTTATTTTAGAATAATTCCTTGGCCACATACTTATACTTAAAACCTGGTTCTAGGTGGATAATAAGTATTCCATTTAAATGCACACAACCAAACTATCATGGGCACTATGATGTAAAGGAAAGGGCTTCCAAGGTAAGGTCGGCCTTTTCTTATCTTATTACTTATTATTACCATGAGATATTACTTATCATTAAAAATGCCCTTGGTCATTTATCAGCCAGACTCGTAGCCATTTACTAGCAGACATTTGTTATCCAAAATCAGTCATAATTGATGTCGCTTATTATTCAAATTTGCAGTCTTTCCATCTTCCATTTAATTCGATTGTTCTCGGTCATTTATCAGTCACACTCACAGTCCTTTATTTGCAGCCATTTATTACTCAAATTTCAAACGTTTATCAATTGGAAATGCGGCTTTTCATCAGCAGTCATTTAACATTCAAATGCAATTGTTTATCAATTAGAAATGCAGCCATTTATTTCTCAAATTGCAAACGTTTGTCAATTGGAAATGTGGCCTTTCATCAGCAGTCCTTTATCATTCAAATGCAATTGTTTATCAATTAGAAATGCAGCCATTTACTACTCAAATTGCAAATGTTTATCAATTGGAAATGCGGCCTTTCATCAGCAGTCCTTTATCATTCAAATGCAATTGTTTATCAATTAGAAATGCAGCCATTTATTACTCAAATTGCAAACGTTTATCAATTGGAAATGCGGCCTTTCATCAGCAGTCCTTTATCATTCAAATGAAATTGTTTATCAATTAGAAATGCAGCCATTTAATACTCAAATTGCAAACGTTTATCAATTGGAAATGCGGCCTTTCATCAGCAGTCCTTTATCATTCAAATGCAATTGTTTATCAATTAGAAATGCAGCCATTTATGTCATCATAGTTAAGAGATCATCCAAGCATATCGAGTTATTTACATCATCTTAATAAGAAAAAGGGATCATCCAAACACATAAAATACACACATCTAAATACATAACATAATACACACCAATGTACGTGGTTCGCCCCAACCCGGGGCTATGTCCACCAAACCGTCGAGCATATTTATTCCAAAAATAATATGTTTTACAACCGCAACAACCCTTGTTGCCAAGCTTCTCATAAACGAAGCTTACGGGGTGAAGCTAAGACCCCCCCGGCTCTATGAGGACTACTGAGGGAAGGTATACTCATCATGAATTGGGAAAAACCATTTGCCATACGCAGATGTAAATTACAAGTTAATGTAACCTAACATCCTATCTTCTTTTCTAAATAATATCCAAAACCCAACTTTTGACAAGGTAACAAAAATAGAGTATATACGAAGCTCTTGATATCTCTAGGTTACCCATATATATATTACGGCTTTTTCACCAAATTCAACGTCCTACAATTGACATTCAAAGCGCAGGCAGGGATTAAAAAAAAAGGACAAGCTTAATCGCAGTCATACCTTTGACTTCAAAACGCAGCTAAAGCTTTTAAAAGACAGGCCTGTTTAAATCTTTGGTTTGTCTATATTATCCAAATATTTAACTACTATGTAAAATGGAAACAGAGAACCAGTCAGCCCTCCAAGAGTTACATAGGTACCTAATGTCAAACTGAGAGTTTGTTAGACGGCTGTAAATGGATTAAGCCACAGTCGTTTAATCGAACAGATCAGGTAACCTGAAAACTCTTTTGAGCTCCTCACACGGTTTGATTTTAAAAAACAACCTTGTAAAGCGTTGTCATCTCCACTGGTATTTGCAGTATTATAACTATTTTCAAAATTTATCCCTAGGGTGACTTTAAACATTCTCATTAAACATAGGGAACACGAAACCTAGTTATCGCAGAACGCAGATCTGACGTCTTTAGGCTGGTAGCTTATTATAATTATTCTCTCTCTACAGCATTTCATATTATCACAGTTGGTGTGGCGTGTCTGCCTAATATCCAAATCATAGGCACATCCTTTCTATTAATGACTAAAATCTACGAGCATGCTCATGGTAGCTGGTTCTCAGCAAAACAATGCAGCCTAGTCACTTCCATAAAGCTTATATTTCTTGCTGTCACGAACTTATTCTTACTGGAAGAATAATTAGTTTGTTAGGGTCTTGACCATTTCCTCAGTTCCATCATCCTTGAACGATAGATAGATTAAGCATGCATGTGTAAACTTCAATGTTCATACAGGCGTCTCAAAGTCTCTACTTCTGTCTGGTTTAACCTTTCCTGTGATGACGGGCTCCAAACCAAAATGGACTTTGGAAATCAACCGTATAGTGTAGATTCAGCTCATTCTAAGGAGAGGATCAGATGCAAATCACCTAACAAAATATGCACATCGGATCTTAATCATTGAGTATCTTACCTCAGGGAATGCGATGCAAGGGATCGTCGTACCAGGCTACAGAGGGCGTCGGAAAGTGTAGCTCCATAATAACAATCACCAACTCCCAGGAAGGTAACGATAAGTTCCATTGATGCGCCTAATCTCCAGACCACTTTCCCGGTAGTTGCCGCTTGGAAAAATCAGAGCTCGACTCTTTGAAAAATGCAGAAGTTTCTCCTTCCAAAACCTCGTATATAAGTCGACTTCCTCCGGAAGAGAGAGCAGAACCCCATTTTTCTATCCCCCCCCAACGAAAATACCTATTCAAATAAAAATGGCCAGAGAGAAAATGGTCTCCCCTCGGGTGCGCTGTGTCCCCACAAGTTACGGTAATGATTCTGCCAAAATACTTGGTTCCTCATAGTTTAAGGCAGTCATTGCGCGAGTATAATTTTGTTGAGGCAGGGTCGCCTTTAACTCAGGCCAAAAAGAACTACCTGCAGGCATGCGTTCATAAAAACCTCCTCTTTTACCTCCTCTATTGAAGGAGTTTATGCATGTTCATATTCTAACGACACCAGACTTGTAAACTTCCTCTTACTTGAGGATTTTAAGTGTATTCACGTACCCATAACAAAGTCTTGTAAGGTAATTTAAACCTTGACTTAATACCCATCGTGGGTACTCATGCTTTACTTATAGAGGGATCATTCCTTTTTTGTATTATTAAAAAACAAAATTGCCTTCGAGTTATTTGGTTCTTTTTGCCTGTTTCAGGTGTAAGTTAACCCACAAAAATAATGGACTAAGTTGGCCACTATTTTTCGATGGCCATACTAGGTATGTATGTATACCGATTTATATATATATATATTCTATGTACTCTTAAGTATGACCTCTAGGTCCTCAATGCCTCCAGCTAAAAGCGAGGTGGAAGGACCTCATGGGGGGGGTGAGGGTTTTATATATATAATATTCTAGAAAGAGAATGAGACATGTCGAACATGATACTCTTCCCTTCTAATTTAACCTCTTAACTTTTGTTGATACTAAAGATCGCAGCATAACCGAGTTAGATAACTAGGCCATGGTGTCTTAGTCAGGATGAATTTTCGTGGAGTAGAGAAAACCCCCTGTAGGATGAATCCCTATTTTCTAGCATGGCTATAATTAATATGACATGTAAGTTTATGGCATCAAACATATATCTCTCTTAACTATTCGTCTTTAGCCCTAGTGGTTTTAGTCACGTGTCGTTAGGTTAGCTCAAGTCTTAAGTCTCCTAATTTTATTACTTAGGTAATTTACTTGTATAAGCTGTATGATTTTTCTTCTGGTGGAGCCTTGGCCTTGAGATCCTCACCAGAAGTAAGTACAATACACATTTGTGAACATAATAATTTAAGGCGACACAACAGGGACATTACAAACCTTGTCCATTGTGATTGGTGGTTGCTAGCTTATACCTTGAGCTTGTGCCATGTGCCCTATTTTGAAATTAGCACATGGCACAAGATCAAGGACTTCTAGCATAAGCATTTCCTTCTAGCATAACCACAAATGCTTATGCTAGAAGGAAAGCTAGCAGTCGCTAGTTGTACAATAGAAAAACCCTGGACATGGTGATTGGTGGTTGCTAGCTTATACCTTGAGCTTGTGCCATGTACTCTATTTTGAAATAAGCACACGTCAGAAGATCAAGGAAAGCTAGCGACTGCTAGATTTCCTTCTAGCATAAGCATTTCCTTCTAGGATAAGAACACATACTTATGCTAGAAGAAAAGGTAACAGTCACTAGCTTTCCAATAGAAAAATCATGTCCATGGTGATTGGTGGTTGCTAGATTATACCTTGAGCTTGTTCCATGTGATCTATTTTGAAATAAGCACATGGCAAAAGATCAAGGAAAGCTAGCGACTGCTAGCTTTCCTTCTAGCATAAGCATTTCCTTCTAGTATAAACACACATGCTTATGCTAGAAGGAAAGCTAACAGTTGCTAGCTTTCCAATAAAAAACCCTGTCCATGGTGATTGGTGGTTGCTAGCTTATACCTTGAGCTTGTGCCAATGTGCTCTATTTTGAACGAATGTCAAGGAAAGCTAGCAACTGCTAGCTTTCTTATGTTATTCTATTTTCAAACAGTCGCTAGCTTTCCAATAGAAAAACCTTGGGCATGGTGATTGGTGGTTTCTAGCTTATACCTTGAGCTTGTGCCATGCACTCTATTTTCAAATAAGAACATGGCATAATATCAAGGAAAGCTAGCAACTACTAGCTTTCCTTCTAGCATAAGCATTTCCTTCTAGGATAAAAACACATACTTATGCTAGAAGGAAAGCTAGCAGTTGCTAGCTTTCCAATAGAAAAATCATGTCCATAGTGATTGGTGGTTGCTAGCTTATACCTTGAGCTTTTTCCATTTGCTCTATTTTGAAATAAGCACATGGAAAAAGATCAAGGAAAGCTAGCGACTGCTAGCTTTCCTTCTAGCATAAGCATTTCCTTCTAAAATAAACACACTTGCTTATACTAGAAGGAAAGCTAACAGTCGCTAGCTTTCAATTAGAAAAACCCTGTCCATGGTGATTGATGGTTGCTAGCTTATACCTTCAGCTTGTGCCATGTGCTCTATTTTGAACGAATGCTAGCTCTCCTTCTAGCATAAGCATTTCCTTCTAGCATAACACACATGCTTATGTTAGAAGAAAAGATAGCAGTCCCTAGCTTTCCAATAGAAAAACCCTAAGCATGGTGATTGGTGGTTGCTAGCTTATACCTTGAGCTTGTGACATGTACTCTATTTTCAAATAAGCACATGGCACAAGATCAAGGAAAGTTAGCGACTGCTAGCTTTCCTTCTACCATAAGAATTTCCTTCTAGGATAATAACACATACTTATGTTAGAATGAAAGCTAGTAGTCGCTACCCTTCCAATAGAAAAATCATGTCCATGGTGATTGGTGGTTGCTAGCTTATACCTTGAGCTTGTGTCATGTGATCTATTTTGAAATAAGCACATGGAAAAATATCAAGGAAAGCTAGCAACTGCTAGCTTTCCTTCTAGCATAATCATTTTCTTCTAGCATAAACACACATGCTTATGCTAGAAGGAAAGCTAACAGTCGGTAGCTTTCCAATAGAAAAACCTTGTCCATGGTGATTGGTGGTTGTTAGCTTATACCCTGAGCTTGTGCCATGTGCTCTATTTTGAACTAATGCTAGCTTTCCTTCTAGCATAAGCATTTCCTTATAGCATAACACACGTGTTTATGTTAGAAGGAAAGCTAGCAGTCGCTAGCTTTACATGGTGATTGGTGGTTGCTCGCTTATACCTTGAATTTGTGCCATGTGCTCTATTTTGAACGAATGCTAGCTTCCCTTCTAGCATAACCCATATGCTTATGTTAGAATGAAAGCTAGCAGTCGCTAGCTTTCCAATAGAAAACCTTGGACATGGTGATTGGTGGTTGCTAGTTTATACCTTGAGCTTGTGCCATGTATTCTATTTTCAAATAAGCACATGGTACAAGATCAAGGAAAGCTAGCGATTGCTAGCTTTCCTTCTAACATAAGCATTTCCTTCTAGGATAATAACACATGCTTATGCTAGAAGGAAAGCTAGTCGTCGCTAGCTTTCTAATACAAAAATCATGTCCATTGTGATTGGTGGTTGCTAGCTTATACCTTGAACTTGTGCCATGTGCTCTATTTTGAAATAAACACATGGCAAAAGATCAAAGAAATCTAGCGACTGCTAGCTTTCCTTCTAGCATAAGCATTTCCTTCTAGCATAAACACACATGCTTATGCTAGAAGAAAAGCTAACAGTCGCTAGCTTTCCAATAGAAAAACCCTGTCCATGGTGATTGGTGGTTGCTAGCTTATACCTTGAGCTTGTGCCATGTACTCTATTTTGAATGAATCCTACCTTTCATTCTAGCATAAACATTTTTTTCTAGCATGTCACACATGCTTATGGTAGAAGGAAAGCTAGCAGTCGCTAGCTTTCGAATAGAAAAACCCTAGGCATGGTGATTGGTGGTTGCTAGCTTATACCTTGAACTTGTGCCATGTACTCTATTTTCAAATAATCACATGGCACAAGATCAAGGAAAGCCTTGAACTTGTGCCATGTACTCTATTTTCAAATAAGCACGTGGAACAGGATCAAGGAAAGCTAGCGACTGCTAGCTTTCCTTCTAGCATAAGCATTTACTTATAGGATAATAACACATACCTATGCTAGAAAGAAAGCTAGCAGTCGCTAGCTTTCCAATAGAAAAATCCTATCCATGGTGATTGGTGGTTGCTAGCTTATACCTTGAGCTTGTGCCATGTGCTCTATTTTGAAATAAGCACATGGCAAAAGATCAAGGAAAGCTAGCGACTACTAGATTTCTTTCTAGCATAAGCATTTCCTTTTAGCATTTTTGAGAAGGAAAACTTTTCTTTTTAATGAGTCTCTACTTGTGCTAGATGCAATGGTATTTTATTTATCTTTAAGTATTTAATATGTTTCCATAACACATGACCCTTATTATTCTTGTGCATGTGAATAAAAGACATGTAATAGAATATTGTTTGATAATACTCATTATTTCATGTATTTTTAAAACAATTTAAACTTATTGTCACAACTATTTATTATTGTTTTTAGAAGCTATGGACTCTGGTGCAATGACAATTCCAAGGAATAATTTGAAAAAAAAACGAATTGCAAGTGACACACAAACAACGTCTCCCCCATGTGGTATGGTGGTTTTAAATATTATTCTCTCATTTTTAAATGGTTAGACTAGAAGACTATATGGTAATATTTGTGATTTTGATTTCATTTTATTTATAGTAATAATTGCTTATTATTGTTTTTAGAAGCTGTCGTCTCCAAAGCAAGTAAAATGCCACAATCAGCATTCAAAAAACAAAAGCGTCATTCAACTCAGATTATAAATTCAACAATGGGTTCTAATTTTGAAATGATTAAAAAGTTCAAAACATCTACTGCATATGAGTATGTCGAAGATTGGTATGTTGAGATTGAAAGTCCCATGAATATGTTTCCATATATGTATCTATTTGGATCCATGGATGGAAATGATATACAAAGGCTATGGATAATTGTTAGTTGCTATGCTCTCAATCATATTCAGATCAATTTTCAAATGGAGGTAACTGAAGAAAATGAAGTGAAATTATTTTCTTGCCAAGTTGAGTACACAAAATTTAGACCAGATTTGATTGATACTAATACAGAATTTCCAGAGTCAATAAAAAAGTCACAGTTTAAGTTGGACAGTTTTGAGAGCTTCAATGAATCTGGTCTAAAGAGTTGTGATGATCTTGTACAACGTATTACCAACGTTATGAAATATCGCTATGTGAGATGTAAGAAAACATCATCCTTGTTTCTTTATTTGTAACAAAGAGGTAAACTACTTGATAAAATACCAGATGATAAACTTGAGGCTCAATTGCTTGCTTTGAGAAGGGTATATTTAGCTGAGCTAGAACAGAGTATTAAATAAAGTGAGTTCATGCCTACTACATAGTTTGTAAAATCCCAAAAAGAAGACTCTCAGATAGAGAAGCTTGCTGACCAATGCGATGAAATCCATGAAAATTTTAAGGACAGTTATTTATTTTCAAGCTCTTTTAGCATGAAGGTGGATGTTCGAAGATGTATAGAAGCACCCAAGTTATATAAATTGAGATCACAGGATGATTTAAATGTTCGAGTATTAATAAAATCATTCCTACAGAAATTTCAAGCATCATTGCTTGATGCTCTTCTGATTCCATTTGACACAAAAGAGTCTGATCCGATTGGAAACCCTGTGAAAATCATGAATGAAATGGATATAAATGCCAAGAACATCAATTTTTGGATAGTTGATGGGCAACACACCATTCAAGCAGCAAAAGAAATATTATCAAATCCTAAATTCAGTCTATCTAGGGAGGCAAAACAGAAGTACAAAGAACGTAATGCTCGATTCTTAGATCCATTTGTTGCTCCCAGTGCGGTGATTCGTATTTGCTGCCAGTTAAATTCTGCAAACACAGTGTTCTTCAAAACTCCATTCATTGATTCTGTGCGATATGCAAGACAATTCCTAATTGCCATAAATAAATTAAAGAAACAAAAATGTGGGAATTCTAAGACGGCTGAAGACAAGGTATGCATTTTTTTTTTTTGCACTTAGTTTATATTGTTTTAACTAAATTCATGGCTATTTTATTTTTGATATCACATTCTTACTAATTTATATTTGTTATTTTTTAACAGGTTGATGATGAAATGTTGTGCTCTTTCTTCAATTGTCCACTAACAAACTTTGCTAAAAAGAAAGTCTTGTTATATCTTGATGATACTACTTGGGATAAATGGGAAGTTGTTTTTAATTGTTACAAACTAGGGACATTAATGTGTTCTCCAAACCAACCTAAGGATCCAAAATATAAGAAAAATAGTCTAAACAGTTTGGTATCAATTTCTTTTCGTCCCCTTCAGGGACTAACCACTGAAGAAATGTGTTCTGTAGCAGATAAACTATTGAATGGAACTGTCTGGTTTTCTATTGCAGTGAACCATCCAACCAATGCCATAAAAATTAAAGATTATTGTTCACAATTGAAATCCAAAAGAACAATTTTGGAGGCAATGGTAACATATTGCAAAAGTCATGATAAGAATCTGAATGATAAGATTCTTACAATATCCAATATTCTTGAGCATTAT
>LPNX010913050.1:0-65657 GCA_001517045.1 Pseudotsuga menziesii
ATACCTAGAAGGATCAAACCTTTGAGTTGTTGCAATTCTTAATTCGTTGACATCGAGGCTTTGTTGCTTGTAATGATGTCTAAAAAGACAATAGTTAAACCACTAGAAACACAAATCAAAATCCATCATACACCACCCATATTTTGAGTTACAACTTGTATGGGTTCAGATTTAGATTCAAAATAATACTAAAAATATGGATGGGATAAATTATCATATTGTGGAATCATCAATGTCCATTGTCAAATCGAAGATGCATGCCCAAAGCATCTCCAAAATCTGTCTCGGACATCTCTGAAATCGACTTGGAATGTCTCCAAACTTTGCCTGGAAGTCCCAAAATCTTTTGGGGACGTTTTGGATATGGCTAGCAAGACCCTGATGAAATCCCCAGTAGACTAGGAACATTTCATATGGGTCCCCAAGTACCCAGGACACAATGAAGGTACGGGGCTTTTTTAGGGGCGCCAGGTCCCTGTGCAACATAGGAAATTGTTAAGGGACTTGACACTAATATTGAAGACATAGTACAGGCATCTCCTACTATTTTGTTTGCTGTTGTATCTATTGTTTTGATGAGTTTTCAGATATGGTTTAGGCATAAGAAGTTTTCCTAGAGGGCTGAAAACTCATAGGACCATTTAGTATCTTCCCCCCTTGAATTGCCAGGAAGTTAAGGCTGTTTTGAGGTGAAGTATCATACTTTTGCTGCTGTTTGGTGCTTTAATTTTAAAAATTCCTAGGGCTAAGATTTGGGAAACCTTCTAGGAAGAAGGTGGAATTTTTGTTTAGCATTGAAGTGCGAATTCCAAGAAATTTCCAACATTCACACCTATAATTTATCAGTAAAATCAATTTATTTACCTACTTTTCACACCAAATTTCCTAGGTAGAAGTAGTCTAGCCTTGGGGTTAGGTCACCGATCTAAAAAACAAATGATCATTTTAAAAAGCATGAAGGGGACAGGTCATCTACCCACTAGAGAAATGGATCAAAATAAAGCAGAATAGAATTTCAAGGAGTTGAAATGAAAGAAGCACTTCAAACATAAAACCTGACCCCTGCAAAACCATAGAACTATTCCCTGAACTATGTCAAAAGGTTAACTTTGGGACCAAGTATATCTCGTCAAGCAATTCTTAAAGAACCAAAATCAGTTGCAATGCAAGACGTTAAATAGTGGATTGGTATACTTTGGACTAACCAAATAATTCTATCTTTAAAGTCCAATAATAAGAACACCTATTTTATTGACAATGGTACCTCTTCACTGCAGCAATAGTCAATCTCCAAGCAAAGCTAGAAAAATGAGGAAAGGAAAGGAAATTATGATCAAATTAACAGCAGTCTCTGCTTCTCTAGTGAAACCCTCATTTTTTATGTGTCTGGACAGTAACTGAGTAATTCTATCTTTAAAATCCAATAAGACCATCTATTTTATGAACAGTGGTACTTCTTTACTACAACAATACCCAATGCCCAAGGAAATCATTTAAAATTAGGAAAGAAATGGAAATTGTGATCAAATTAACAGAAGCCTCTGTTTTTACAGTGAAAAACTCAACTTCATGTAAAGTTTCATTACATAAATCAAATTCATGCCATGGTGAGTCTTTACCTGTAGCATGAGATTCATAGGACCCTTTCTTGCATTGTATGTGAACTCTCCTATACCACATTCAAAAATGGAAAGTCCTAGGCTCCAGATATCCGTTGGGAATGAATAATATTCATTTCCGATTCTCTCTGGTGACATGTATGTGACTGTACCAACAAATGTACCACACTGCATCCACCATGGTAAAATCAAGTCGCAGTTAACAGTAAACATTCTTCCCATACGAAGTATTTGTAGTTAATATGCTGCTGAAAAATGCATTCCATTGATAGTTCATTGAATAAGACTTTCTATCATACCAGTTAACTACCTTAGCTCAAAACTGAATTTCCCTCACAGATATCCACATTATATATTAAAATTTATGTTCTGTAATCATTCTTGAATAGTTTTTTGTGAAACATTGAAACAAACTAAATACCATTGCAACAGTGTTCTCCAAACCAACACTAATGCCAAAATCTGTAATTTTTGGCTCTCCATTCATATTTATAAGTAGATTTGTAGGCTTTATGTCTCTATGCACCAGATGCCTAATGCGATGTAAATAGTCCAATCCCTACAAATACAACAAAGCAATAGCATAGGTTTGAAACTCGCGGGAGCATAATTAGCTAAAATGCCGATGGACCGTGACCCAGACGTTTAATCAGATTTTGATATATATATATGTTTCCAGCCGGGAACTATCATTTCTCGCTGGAATATAGAGAGAGAGGCCATGAAATCTCATATAAATTCAGTTGATAAAGATGAAATAGAAAGCATTTCACAGTGAGTTTTTACAGACCTCTGAGTCGAGAGGCCATGGCAGAGCTCCCTGCTGTAGGAGAAAGCGCCCTTATGAAGCCACGAATAAATGTCTACAGCCACATTGTCTCCCGTCAACTCCTTCATGTGAATGGGGTTCATCACAGATTTCAGTGCTGGAAAAATCCCTTGAATCCCCATCTCCTACAACCAATGCCCCCACGGTCAAATGAAAAGGCTTCCGATATAGATGTGAAAGCACCCGATCACAAAGAAGAAGCATCCATTGTGTCTAGAGCTCTGAGGTCTTGACCTTGTCCTGGTCGGCTGTTCAATTCTCGTTGAAAGCGTGCCAACAAAATTTATCAGTTCAATGGGGCCAATTCTTCGAACGTTTGGCTTGTCTGTTGGGTTAAAATTCACAGAAATAACAGGGTTTATGTTAGTTCTGTTGATTGCGCAGGACCATTGGGCCATTTGATTGTGTTTCAAATGTTGCAATTGCCAACACTTCTAGTGGATCGCCAATGTTAGACTTTGACTTTATTGTCTTGTATGTGTGTAGACTTCTAAATTGATAACGCTAGTACATAGTTTGTGGTCGAATGGGGATAGTGCATCCATGGGACATGGTTAAGGTTAAGAGATAGTTATACAATGGAAGATAAGTTAGATTTTTTTTTAATTTTTTGTATTTTTTAAGTTATTTATGCTTAATTACATGTTATTTTTACGTTTATAGGTGTATATATGTTAGAATTTTGGGGTGGAATATCATCTATGTTTTTTCATCTACCGATGAGAATGAGACAAGTGTACTATCTAGATTGATTATATGAGCGTTGTATAAAATTAATAATTCCAAAAAAAAAAAATTAATTAACATGTGATAAGTAGAGTTAGTGATAGTTGTAAAAATTGAAATTAATCTTCAACTATTAACTCCATCAATTATTAGATACAACTATTAGCTTAACACAAATGTGTCGAGAACTATTAGCTTAACTTCAACTCTAATCAAAGTTATATTGGATAACTATTACCTTAACTATTATATGCAACTATTATGTTAACTCCAATGATTTTACAACTATTAGCTTAACTAAAACTCTAATTACTTATGGCTTAGTCCAAGTGCATTTGACATCTAGGAGTCTAGCTAATGTGCAGTCATGTAAGATTCGAACTCCAAATAAAATAGTTCGAGCTCTTAATAAATTCCTATGAACTCATGTGATAACTGCACTTAGTGGCATAGTATTGTGCAACTCATGTGACACTCAAACTCCACCTACCAATTGGGATTCCACTTAATGTGCATAAGGCTTAGTCGAACTCCATTTGGAAGCTAGAAGTCACGATAACTCATAGATATTTTATTAACTACAATAGATTTATATTAGCTTAACTATTACATACAACTATTAGCTTAACTCCAATGATTCTACAACTATTCGCTTAACTTCAACTCTAATTACTTATGACTTAGTCCAACTGCATTTGGCATCTAGGAGTCTAGCTAATGTGCAGTCATGTAAGAGTCAAACTCCTAATAAAATAGTTTGAAATCCTAATAAATTTCTCTGAACTCATGTGATAACTACACTTAGTAGCATGGTATTGTGCAACTCATGTGACACTTGAACTACACCTACCAACGGCGAGTTTAGTTAATGTGCATAAGGCTTAGTCAGGATAACTCAGAGCTCTTTTATTAACCACAATAAATTTATATTAACTTTTAAATTAACTATTAATCGTTCGAACTCCTTATAAACAATTATAAAAAATAAAAAATAGGTCATGTGATAACTGAACTTAATGGCATGGTAATGTGTAGTCCATGTGATAGTTGAACTCCATCTAGGAGCTCGAAGTTGAGTTAATTAGTCAAAATGCATTTTACAGTTGGGAGTTGAAGTAAAGTGCAGTTCATGTGATAGTATAATTCCTAATAAAATCCTCTGAACTCCTAATAAATTCCTCTTAACTCATGTGATAACTGCACTTAGTGGCATGGTAATGTGCAACTAATGTGACACTCGAACTCCACCTACCAATTGGGAGTCCAGTTAATGTTCATAAGGCTTAGTCCAAATCCATTTGGAAGCTAGAAGTAATGATAACTTGAAGCTCTTTTATTAACTACAATAGATTTATATTAACTTTTAAATTAACTATTAAATACAACTATTAGCTTAACTCCAACATAATGATACAACTATGATCTTAACTTCAACTATGAGCTTAACAACCACAACTTAAGTGGTTTTTATGTTAGATTAAGTATTATATACAAGTAATTGACACATTCTTTAAGAAAAAAATTTATAAATATTAGGTTAAGTCCAATGATGATACAACTTTATCTTAACTTCAACTCCAATCATAAATTTTAATTGAACTGCAATGGTTGATATATTAACTTTTAAATTAACTATTAGATACACTTATTAGTTTAAATCCAATGATTCTACAACTATTAGCTTAACTTTAACTCTAATCGAAATTATATTGGATAACTATTAGGTTAACTATTAGGTTAACTCCAATCATGATACAACTATTAAATTAACTTCACTAGTGATATATTCCTCTCTACGTATTCCAAACATATTAATCTTATTAATATGGTTGTTGCTAGTCTTATTATTCTTGTATGGCTAGAGGTATCAATAACTACCACTTATTTTTTATATTTTTTTATAATTGTTTATTTTGAATTTTAAATCACTGCCATAGAATCAATCTCGATAGTACACTTGTCTCATCCTCATCCATATATGAAAAATCATAGGCCTTAGTCCACCCCAACTCTCAAATAAAAAAGTTTTATAAATTTTTTTAATAATTCTTTTTAGGATTAATATAAAATTTAATTAATTTGTGTTTTATATAGATATAATAATTTGTGTTTTAAATAAATTTAAAATTTGTTTTATTATTATATAATATTTGTTTTAATGGTATTTTTTGTTATAGTAGTATATATAATAAACTTGGATCGAGGTTGTTGGCCGAGAAGAGTTGTGCACATCGTGAATTAGGGGGGTGGTGACGTTAGATGCAAAATTTACCTCGTCGGTAATGCATAAATGAGGTTTAACTTGATAGTGATAACGAGGGGTCATCACTGCATGACACGTATCATATTTTGCGATGTCACACCTGTAAGAGGTTGAGGAATCAAAATATTTACCTAAAACTCTAAGATGGGTTCGGGTCTCTACCTTTACTGCATATGGATATGAGACTAGTTTTGGGTCAACACCCTAGTTTAATTATAATTGATTCTTTGATTGGTTAAAATATTGTTCTTGGTTTAAAATATTGATATTGGATGAACTGTTACGAATTTTAAAGGAACTAAGCTTAGTGAAGCTACGTCGACTGGTGCAACTAGTTCGATGATCAGATATCATGATAGTTATAGTGATTTTAGAAAATCACCTCAGTATGGGACTTGAGACTCTTACATTGAAGGATCAACAACTAACTATGATGCTTCCAGGTATCGATATGGTACTGGTTCTAGCTATACCTAATTCATAATTGAAGGAACCTAATTTTCCTTTGGCATGCGCTTAATGGTTTGTTTCAATGGTGTAGCAAGGATAAAGATGGTCAAGAGAAAATTCACGCAATTGCTTTGTTGGATATATGAAGATCGAGGTACATTGCACCAATATTACTAATAGAAGTTAAACAATTTACAAATTTTACACTTCATTGTCACAATTGCAATATTCCATGACACAATTACTAATGACTAACATAAACGACTAATTCATATTCTTCTAGCTAGTCATTTTTATGTCGTGACTAAATTAGTCGTTTATGTTAGTCATTTTTAACTTTGTCACTTATTATCTAGTCATATTTGTTAACTGGTGACTAAATTAGTCGTTAATTTTAGTCATTTATAGTTGGGTCAATCAAAATTGCTCATATTTAGTAGTAAATCACTTGAAAAACCTGTGGTGACTAGAATTTTTAGTCACGTAGTAGCTAATTCCTCATTTTCTACTAGTGCTAGATTCAGAAGAATGGATATGATCATACACCTCTCCATTCAACAAGAGACAAAGGTTGCATTCCTCCTTCCTTCCATCATCATTTTTGGAGAAGAAGGACAAGTCTACATGCCAGGTGTTACGGAGAGAAATTCCTATGGTTTGGGGTACCACAACAAACAGCTAGACTTCAGAAATCAATCTTTCCCAATATGCAATAGAAATAAAATATCTAACACTAAAGGATCGAACCTCGTACCTTATTCCAGACAGTTGAAGTAGATCCACGTTGAGCTTTCCAATCTTCAACTTGAATTGATGTAATACTTCCTCAACAATAAGTAAACAATACAAGCATACTATATTCCAGGGTGTTAGATCTATTCTAGCATATATAATCAATGATGTATAAGCATTTGACATATTCCAATGGATACAATATTCATTCAAATACACATTACTTGACAGGAAAAGATATTTCTATTAATATGAATCAGAGATTACAAGTGACAACCTCTGACGGCATGTCTACGAACTGGAGAAACTGAATCCCCCACTTGGGCCTCCACCACCTCAATCCTCCATCACTCAGATAGCAAGCTCACTAGAAAAAGGTAAGCTTGGGAAGAACACAACAGTGCTCCAAGGGACAAAGGGATGCAGACTCAAGAATAAGTTCTGGGAACAATGGACTATAGTTTTGTTACTCTCAATTCTCTCTTATCTTTCAATGTCTCAATAGGTTCCTTATATAGCTTTTCAAAGGGATACTGAAAGGTCGAATCCGTGCGATCTCAAGGAATATGGAAGGCCAGGAGTCATATGAGTTGGATCCAAGTCAAGGAACGCTCCAAAAGGATTTGGATTATGTACACATCTCGATGTACGCAACTATAGAGGGAATATCCGCGTATGTACGCGGTTATCGGGGAAAAAGCCGCGTATATCACTTTTCTTATGTTTTTAGGGATAGTCAAGGATACATCAAAAGACAAAAAGTGGTCCATAGGGGCTAATGAGTCTGCAGTGGGACAGGGGAAGGCCATACAATGTGTGATTCACCTAGTGTGGTTAAATCCGCTATAACAGATGCCCCCTAATGTATGAGATCAGAGGGGTTATACGATGGCCGAAATACATTATAAGTCCATCCCAAAAGTGAAGTGATGAAGGTACCCAAATGGAAGACCAGCCACCCAATCAGTATAGTATAATAATACAACACTGCATATAACTGCAAATACATATAGCAGTCGTGGATACATAAGAGTACAATGGCCATGAATAGGCATGAAACATGATAACACATATGTGGTCATCACCATGTACAATATACATAGATCAGAATCTCCATGATGAAGATATACAAAGGACCATGATCTCCACAAAGGCTGAAGATATATAATAGATGAAGATCTCCATAATGGCTGGAAATGTCTGACACATACTGGAACAAGTCACGAGAGCTGAAATCTCATGAACACTGGCACGATTAAGGAGGTAGCATATAGTGGGTGCCACCAATATGGAAGGTCTTCTACACACACCGCTACGAGTACATGTCCTACTATGCGAATAAAGGTGTCGAGGTCGAACATAGTATTCCATCATCTGATTACTGGTCATTGATGTATACCATTAACAGACGCGAGATCACCCACCAATAATGAAAATGGGAATCAAGGTACTAGAGTGCAAACTAACAAGTGTGAATAAATGTGTTGAGGTCGAACTCCAATCCCAAAATAAATGATTTGAAGTCGATGGGATGAAATGCACTGGAAGGAGGGCATTAGGGCATCCCCCATCATCCAACACGAGGTACTCAGCAACGCTGTATAATGTGGAAGGACTCCATCATAAGGTGCACGAACCAGTAGCTGTACCGGGAATGGCCGACATGCAAAGTCAAGATAACTGAGGAATGGCCGACTTAGGTTTCAACTTCCTTCGAACAAGAGAATAAAGGTGTATGGTGACTGAATGAAGGTAGCATAGACCCGATATACAAACTGGGACATCTCTATGATGCAAGAGGCATCAATAGAGGCTCCATAGGGACTGGAAGCATAACCAGTCGGTGGAGATAAAACTCAGATAAACGTGTACAGCTCCTAAAGTCAAACTATAACCCAACCAATGGATGTGATATATAGTTCTCTATTCGAAGGCGACAGGACTCGACAACTGCCAAAGATAATATCTTTTCTTGTCCGGCTTTTTGGTTTTTTGATTTTTTTGGTCTTTTTTAGTTATTTGAAAATCTTGAAAAAAGAATAAACTAGCTTTATAGTTACAAACTAGGAAGAGACGAGTGTCATGAGGGAAAACAAACTAGTTCCAAGCAGTGGAACATACCTATGCTCAATGCAAGGATACATGTGTAGGATATCGACACTCGGGGGAAAATCCCCTCTCGGTAAAAAGGGAATCAATTTGCGAAGGATATAAAGAAAGGCTCTGCATGGCTAGACATGAGATAAGCTTGCGCTATATGGCTGAAATGCAATGTCAGGGGAGCCGGCATAAATATCAATAAGACAGGCAAAGCTTATGATAATTCATCCACAACTTGATACAAGGGAGTCCGAGGGATCATGGCCAGCATAAGATCAAGAGGAGTATGAGCCTCTTGCTAAATGTCATGGAAATACTATACAACGGAGTCACACACCCTAAAGGGGGAAACATCGGCATGGGCACCAAATGCAAATAAGGTGCTAACTAGGGTACCCATGTAAGGTGAGGCTCTACCACTCATATCATGCCACTTCTATAGCAGCAAGAAGGTTCCGTGACATAATAGAGTGGGTTCGTACCTAAGGATATAGTGACATGGTCATAAGGTCATGCAAAATGCAAACGGTGGTGAACCTAACCTATATGCTAGTGTAGACTTTATACCTGAGATCAGTATGAATGGGTCAATCCACAGGCTAAAACGGTGCTAAAAACGATCTTCTACATCACAGATTAGGTCAGAAACGGTCCAAAATGGTTAGAAACGGTCAAAACTATAGGAAAGGGGGTAAAAGTTTTCAAATATTTGAAAACTTTTCTATAAATAGTAAAAAATAGAAATCATTTGAAAATTTTACCCATTGGAGCTCTGATTTTCAACTGCAAATTCCAGGAGATCCAGCCGGCAAAATTCACAACCATTTCTTCCAGGTATTTACTCATGTTCTCTGCTTGCATTTCAATATAATTTTTACAAGTTTTCATGGTCAAATGAGTTTATTAAGGCCAATTCTACATGAGCGTTGCGGCCCACGCGGGTATCAAAGCTTTTTCCGCGTATAGTGCTGGCTATATGCAGAAAAGGGGCTAGAAACCGCGTACATATGCATATGTTTGCAAAACAGCCGCATATGACACCGTGCAAAAGGATTTACAAGAATCTAATGGACATTTGGTCAATTTCTCATGCAGGATGGTGCTAGAGTGGCGAGAACGCGAGCATGGTGAAGTAGAGGAAGCAGTAAGGGCTGACATAATGGCTCAAGAAGCTCTAAGAAGATGTGGACTCTACAAGTTTTGGTGCCTAGGTGGTTTGAGGGCCAAACCAGGACTGCTATAGATGTTGGTGGACTATTGGGATCTAGACTTAGAGTCCTTCCGGATAGACGGCATGTCCCTCACCATTGAAGTGGAGGATATATACTTTATCGCAGGTCTATCTAAACAAGGGGAGATGGTGAACCTTCGTGCCCGAGGAGGGCCAGGTCATGGGCTTACTATCGATGAGTACATAGCTGTGTACTGCTACCCAGAGATTGAGAAGGTGGGGAGCCAATTTCCCACCAATGCTATACAAGTGCTGGGCCTAAAGGCCATACTACTGACGCTGGGCAGGATAGCAGGCTTAGCATCACTCCATTAGGCCTCTCGGCCACTGATGTTCTATGCAGTGGAGTGTATGACACTGACCATCTACGACTGGAGTACTTCACTACTGAGCAACATGAAACATCAGCTCAATGAGTGCCAGGCAGGTAGGATACGGAACTTCGGGTTCAGCAGCATTTTGAGGACATTTTTCTTCGAGCATGTTCCAGGATTGAGCCCTAGAGTGGATGTTCCTCTCCATGGGTTTCGAGATCCGGCCCAACGATGTTGGACAGACGCGATGCGCAGACTAGGGGGTGGTAGGGTGGCGAACCCTTATCTAGCAAACTTTTTTCCATGGTAGCGACGACAGATTGTTGCCATAGATGACTACCCTTATGCAGGGATAGATTTTCGGGGAGATCCGGACATGCCATTACCACCAGGATTAGCATATGGAGACATAGGTAATGAATCTCGACCCTTACTCTTTTTTAAAATTTTTGAATTATTTAATTTTTTTGTGTTTTCTTGATTAATGGAATCAAAAAGACATGGTTTTGGGTGACAATACATAATGACATCTACCATTCATGTGCAGATGTGGGACCACGGCGACCAGAGGGCTTCCCACGTCATAGACGAAGGGGAAGAGGAGACGATATCACCGGTGTGGATGCGGAGCGAATGCTCCAAAGCATCCATACCAACTTCATGCGACTTACTCACAGGGTTCCCATGGCGCAAGTCAAGGATTTCCCTGAGGCTATGCAGAGACAGGTGGTGGGTGTACCACGTGCATGGGTGCTTTTATTCCGACAGCTAGCTAGAGTTGTGCTGATATATCATGATCATAACCCTCCTCCACCTCAACAGCACTAGACACCTAGGAGTGTATCTATTTTGTACTACCGTGTATATGATGGTGGCTTTCAAAGCCCCGATTTTGTATTATGAAACTATGTACTACCACATTTTTGATATATAAAAATGTTTTATGGTGATTGGTTTATTTATTTACATGTGTAAAAATTGTGTTTATGATTAATTTATGATGAATGAAGAAAATGCCAATATAACACATAGTTATCATATGAGTCAGCAATTTGATTATAATTTATTGGAATGTGTATATATGTTATACTCTCAAATTTTCGTTCTAACAATCTCACACGTAAGAATCTCCTTAATAATGTCGTATCTCTAACATGGTACAAACCATTGAGTTGTGACACTACTAACTTTGAATCAAGACGTACCTCAAGAGAGAGAACACCATGTGAAATGGCATCCTGTAGAAGCTCGATAATGGCACTATATTCAGCAACATTGTTGGACGATGGCCGTAGACATACACCTCCTGAAGACAGTACATGACCCATAGGAGTATAAATCACCCAAGCAGCTGAGGTTGAGTGTTGAGTGTGACGGCTTGCACCATCCACGAATCCTATGTAGGTGGAATATTCCATTGACATCTGCCACAAGAAATGGAAACTAATCACAAACCCGATCACGATAAACAAGACCTAACCATGCAAAAAAGCTGTACAATAATATACAACAAGCAGCCTTGGGTAAAGATCATGCATAGTATTTTTTGAGATAGAGCCCATTTCTAGGCTCCGCCAAGGCCGTCCCTTCGTAATCCACTAACTTGTAGGCACCCTTCTCTAACACACGCTTGACCATGTAAGGACCACGCCACATAGGATTGAACTTCCCTTCCCCCAAGGGTTCTTTCGATTGATCCCACAAAAGGACCAAGTCTCCCTCACTAAACACTCTCAGACGGATAGAATTATCGTACTGGGCCTTTACGTGATGCTTATTAACCTCTAGAGTCACCAAGGCATCTCTACGCTGCTCATCGAGTTTCTCAAGGTGAACCAAACGCTCCTCCAAAGGCAAAGTGTCTGGTAAGAGTTCCACGAATAACTTGAACGAAGGAATCTCACATTCAACTGACAATATCGACTCCACTCCATGCACAAGCTGATATGGAGAAAAACCAGTGGCAGTCTTTACCACGGTTCGATATGCCCACAAAGCAGGGTATAACATAATATGCCAATTCTTCTTGCTTTGTGCAATGGTTCGTTGGAGAATGGACTTAAGTGATTTATTCACTGCTTCAACCTGTCCATTCACTTGAGGATAGTAAGAAGAGGAGTGCTCTTGCTTATACCCTAACTTGGATGCCAACTCTTCCATCATACGGTTCTGAAAGTGCGAGCCATGGTCAGTGACAAGCTCTCTCGAAATCCCGAACCGAGAAATGATTTGGTTGAATATGAAGTGAGCGGCTGTCTCACCATCGGATTTTACTGTAGGCATTGCCTCAGCCCATTTCATGAAGTAATCAATAGCCACTATGTTATGATGGTGCCCCCCAGCCGAAGCTAGGTTGCAATCCATAAAATCGAGCCCCCATTTGGTGAAGGGACCGGCAGTGATAATAGGGTGTAACGGGGTAGGCTTCGAGTGAATATTACATGCGAACACCTGGAAAGGGTGGCACCTCTTGACCGCTTCAATACAATCCTTGAAGATCGACGGCCAGAAATAACCCGCTCTCAAAATATTTTGAGCTGTAGAAAGCCCAGATAAATGACTACCACACGCCCCTCCATGGCAATCATTAAGCACTACCTCATCCTCATCATGAGTTAAACAATGTCGTAAAAGGGAATATACTCCATGACGGTACAAAGTATTGTCCACTATGAGGTAGTTCTTGGAGACATGACGTAATCGTCGTCGCTCATCTCGCGAGAGGTGAGTAGGAGTCCTCTGCGCTTGCAGATATACTATGATATCTCCGTACCATGGGTCAGCCGTTGAGATTAAGAAAATGTGTTCATCAACGAACGTATCTTCACATACCAACTCCTCAGCCTCGCTCGGAAAATCCGATATGAGCTCTACAAAGATTAAATATTTTTTCGATTTTGCCGAAACAAATTCGAGATAAAACTCTTGCAGGATGACAATCCATTTATTATATTTTCCCCCAATCATCCTACGTGTGAGGATGAATTGAAACGGATTGACATGGGCAACAACCAAGGTCTAGCGAAGGAGAATATAATGTCTCAAACGCTGCACCGCATGTACGGTAGCTAAGGAAAGATTCTCGACATGAGAATACCGAATCTCTGCGTCAATAAGGTTTCAGCTCAGATAATATATGACATGCTCCTGGAGCTCCTCATCCTCTTGAACCAAAACCATACCAATCGTCTCTAAAGACGCGACCACATATAATAGGAAATCACGGCTATAATCCGGAGGACTAATCACCGGGGCCAATGCTAGGGCTCGCTTAAGTGCATCAAAGGACTCCTGGGCTCGCTCATCCCATTCAAAGGGAGTATCCTTCTTCAGGAGACACATGAAACCTCTAGTCAAATTGGAAAAATTGACAACAAATCTTCGTAGGAAGTTTTCCATGCCTTGCAAACACTAAAGATGACGTATATTTCGTGGGGGAGACAACTGAAGTATTGCCTCAACCTTCAAAGGGTCCACTCTTATACCCTCTTTCGAAATGATAAATCCTAACAAATGACCTGATTTCACGCAAAAGATGCACTTATGAGGGTTTAATCTAACAGCATAGTGTCGGCATCTTTCGAACACCAATCTCAAGTGATAAGAATGATGCATCTTCATGCGAGAATGAGCAGTGAGGTCATCCAAAAATACTTCAATAATGGACTTGAGATCGTGGAAGATCAAGGTCATTGCCCGCTGAAACGTAGCTCCGGCATTTTGAAGGATGAAAGGCATTTTCTGATATGCAAATGTTCCCCAAGGACAAATAAATGCGGTCTTATGTTGGTCCTCGGGTTTAATTTGAATCTAATTATACCCGAAAAAGCCGTCCATAAAGGAGAACACCTCGCTACCCGCACACTCATCCAAAATCTGATCTATAAATGATGTGGGGAAGTTATCCTTAGGACAGGCACGATTTAAATCACGGAAATCAATGCATATACGGATCGCTCCCTGCTTCTTATCCACCGGAACGGGGTTTGAAACCCACTCCATCAAGGGAACGGGATAGATGAAACCATCTTTCAATAGCTTCTCTCTCTCTCTGCCTTTATGGTGGGTGCTTTCCTAGGATTTACCGTGCGTAAACACTATCGAACAGGCTTAGCGTTGGGGTAAGTCTTAATCTCATGTTTGACAATCCGAGGGTCAATCCCTGGCATCTCATCATAAGACCAAGAAAAAATATCACGAAATTCCTTGAACAGCTCGGTATACTCCTGAATCTCATCTTGGGAACAATCCACCCCAATGTAGACATTCTCAATTGTACCAGGATTGCGAGAAATGTTGATAGGAATAGTTGACGATATGTTTTCCATGTTTCCATCAGCCATCTGACCAGGAGAGCTTAATGGAACCATGGGTCTACCAAATTTCTAACTAAGAATCTCCCTATAATCCTCATGCTCGAAAAGGTCAAGCTCTAGAAGGAAGTATGATCTATGATGAAGTTCCTCCCATGGTGACTCAACTCCTGACATAGCCTCAATAATCGATTCATCTGAAGGGAAAACCGTATCAAGGAAGTCGTAGGCATGATAAGACTGTACTGCCCATGCCGGCAGCACATAGGGGTATTCCTCCTCCATCCGTGAAGAGGAAGAACAAGCCTCTGCAGCAGATTGGAGATTAGCTTGGTAATCTATCATGACTGTAGGCAACGACACGCTGGTCTCAATGGCCTCACTCGAAGGACTCGGTGAAGGAAGAATCCAAGGATCTCCCATATGACTTGTGCAAAAAGGAAACGATCTCGTAGACATCGAAGCACCATTGAAACTAGATCCTATCATGAGGATGGGTGCAGGACAACTAAAGGTTCCCATGAGGGATGGATACATGCCTACACCCACACTCCCAGTTGTCGGCTGGGAATGTTCAACTTTCGGAACCGAAGTTTCTGAAGATGCAATAACAAGCGGATTCTTGAATGCCATTTGATCAATCATTACAATCTTCCCATTATGAGGAAAGCATACAACGTGAAACACGGAAGATGCAATGGCTTGCATACTATACATCCAGTTCCTTCCCAGTAAGAGATTGTAGTCAAGGGGTGCATCAACCACCTCAACTTCTATCGCAACGGTCTTCCCTCCCAAATGGACTTTAAGGGAAGGAAGGATACCGTGCGGCCTAAATGATCTCCCATCAAAACCAATTAACATGGTCGTATATTTTGACAACTCAGGAGAACCGAGACCCTTCCAACAAGACAAAGACATCATAGAAGCAGCAGCGCCCTCGTCAATCACAGTGTGCTTGACGATCATATTAAGACATTCTACATGCACCAAAAGGGACACATAGTAGGGCAAGCGAGGCTGATGTCCTACGGTTTCAAATTTGATCACTGAGGAAGAATCATCACCATTCACACCAAGAGCGGAAAGGAAAGCCTTCCTTTGCGACGGGCAACTCTGAAGCACTTCCAATGCAGACATCACACAAGGAGTATGGCCCAAGTCCTCGAAAACTGAATAATTCTGGGCAGCTCGGGCATTTGGGTTATGACCCAAATGCTTAAGTACCCCCTTAGGAATGCGAGGTGTAGCCTCAGGTTTATCCGCAAGTTTCTCAATGCGCAAAGGGGTTCCTGGTGGATCAGGTTCTTTGCCTGGGTTGGGTTGTGACGAAGTATAATCTTTCGTACGCGTCACAACTTTCGTGGCACGGACCATATTAATGCACCCATGACCACTAGTTTCAGTTGGATCTTCATCACTAGATTGATCATGGGACTTTGAGTTCATATTCTGGTTATGCGGTAAAGGGTTCGTTAACACAGCTGGGCCCTGTGCTATGAACTTCGAAGCTTCATCTATTCTAGGGCGCAAGTAAGTGAAGTGATCGTCCTTACATAGCTTTCAAGGAAACTTAACCTTACATTTATTTTGCTTGTCCCCCCCAGCATTTTTACTGTTCTTGTCATTATTATTGGCATTCTCATTCTTATTCCCAACCTTTTTATTATTATTGTTTTTACCCTTTTTTCTATTCCGTCCGGGTTGCTGGTTACCCTTCTGGTCGGACGATTGCACAGCAAGTACATTCACGGTTTGGGCAGGCTAAGACGAAGCCGTAGCTTGTCCTGAGGTAGATTGGTTGATTGACAAGTGAGCAACTTGTTTCACAACCGAACCTACAGGTTTCTTACTTGCACAACCCACAATGCCGTCGACATGTGGTCCAGGTTTGACCTTCCGATCGAAACAAGAACGAGGAGCGTTAGGTATAATCTCATATAAAAAACCAGACTGAGCATAGATCAAGTCTAGTTCCTACGCCCTAAAGATGGCTTGTTCCTCAGTCTGCACTCCGGATGTGGAAACATCCTTCTCTATATATGGTAATAAAGATTTGAGGAACCACTCAAGGAGGAACTCTCGTGGTATAAATGATTTAATTAATATCTTCCGTCTACGCCACTCCTGAATATGATTAGAAATATGGGTGGCTTTATCTTGCCGAAATGTCGACAAGAGTTAAGTACCAACATCATAGTGCACTGGTAGCTGGAAGTGATTAAGGAAATTCATCGTAAGGTCGTTGAACAAAGTAAAGGCACCCCTAGGTAACTCTATATACCATTTCACCGCAGGCCCTGTAAGGGTGAGTTGAAATAGTCTCAAACGGACCGAGTCCTGATGCAATGATTTGGAAGAGCACCATAGGTGGAATGTCGTAATGTGTTCACTCGGATCCTCTCCTGGTTTTCCTTTGAACTTAGGTATGTCCGAAGGAAGCTTGGTAGGGACAGCCGGCCAATCCGGGTCATGAGCCACAGGATCGTTTGTAAGTCTCGATAAGTCAGGTAGATTGAGTGTCGCGAGGAAAGGGAGCCTAGGATGATGAGGTCTATGGACTGCTCCATGGTTCATATAGGATTGATTACCACCATGACCTTGGCCATAGTGACCTCCTCCTGTATGACCCATATAGGGTGGCGTGGAAGTACCATAATGAGGTGGACCTTGACTAGTATGAGCTACAAAGCCGTAATTAGGAGAGTACATAGGTTGTGAATACCCGCCTCTATAAGGTGAAGAGACCTGTCCATACTGTGTCTCATAATAGGGTCCATAGGTCACCGCTTGTGATGTCCCATGAGACACTCCATAGGTAGGGATATACATTCCGGAAGTAGGAATATACATACCGGAAGTAGGGATATATGTCATGGAAGTAGCAATCTGACCTCTAGAAACATGAACATAACCTCCCGAAACCACGGGTGGTATGTAGGATTGAGACACAATTGGTCTAGTAATCGCAATACGGATTTGACTCGTAGCTACGTCCCGACTCGAAGGACCACGTGAGTAAGGTGGAGGGTTTACATGTGAAGAACTCAGAAGTGAGGACGAATGAATCTCTGTAAGAAGATATGTACTAGTGCCTATCGTCACTCGTCTACGACCTGGTATCCCTATTGGATCACTAACTCTAGACCTAGGAGGTATATAAGATGGAGCTTCCACCACTGGGATGGAAGGTGTAATGTGACTAGTACTCCCAAACCTCTCCTCAAGGTAAGGCATGGGATTTCCCCCAGGCATAGTGCTAGGCTCAAAATTGGATTCAACATGAAATGTCAAATCATGCATAGGAAAACCAGTCGTAGCATAACTACCATAGCTAGTACTGGCAGGTTCAAAGTGAGTCTCGGCGTCTTCCGGTATTCCATACCGGTAATGTGTCAACAAGGGTTCAACCCTAGAGTGACTAGTTCTATCATGCATGGTTCCTATCTCCGAAATCACAAGTCCTAACTCAGTTAGGTCGGGTGAAGGGTCATAAGTAGGCATGAATTCCCCATCGTCAACGTGAATGGGAGGAGGTGGCTCAGATGTATCCTCTGAATGATCTCCCATCGTGTGTGAATCAATGTGTGACATGGTCTGCCTGGACTGTCTAGGTCCCTCTCCCAAAGGAGGAGGAGCAGTAGAAGGAGGAAGTCCTGCTAAACGATGAGAACGGCACAGAACCGCACCTGACTCGACAATGACTCAAAAAATAACAAAGACTCTCTATTTACATCAACCCTAGGCCAACTAGCATGCACAGAGCAATCACTAATAAAATCTAAAGCCAAATGCAATCAAACAAGAGCTGGATAAGTGAGCTCCCGAATGTGTCCGGTATGTCTCGCCTAAGAGAGGATTGAGAGGCCCTTGTCACCACAAGCAGAGGTATGTAACCAATTATTGTGGCCCTCAGCTTCAATGCGTAAAGCGACTGTGCTGTTCGACCCCAACCTGGCCGGGACACATGCAGAATAACCTCTACAAGTACCCCCTCGATATCCTAGGTAAGGTCACTAAGGTCACCTCGATATAATCAAAGCTCAGGCGGACAGTTGTAGGTGGGATTGACCGTATGGGCAGGGTAGCAAAGCCGAAAACTCTCAAAAGAGCCCCCAGATACGAATACAATCCTAGCTATATCGTCAGTGCTACACAGTTATCGACCAGGGGTTATCCCAATCAACAACCGCTCACACTGCCTCGTGCTTAAATCCCTTTTGAGAGGAGGATCCTGAGAACGCTGGTTATATCAAGGATTTCACACACTCCCTGGACAGACACCTAGCTGTTGTCATTTAGTGATCTTGGAGAATTAACTTTCAATGAACTATTCCAAGATCCTAAAACCTAAGCTTGTTGGTGCACCCTAGAAAAGAAAGGAGTGTAATTCATTTTAATTAGCGTTGATTTTAGTTGGCTTTATTAATCAAAAGTAGGATATGGTCGTGCAACTAATGGTGTTATGACGCAACAAGAAGCAAAATGCACACCTAACAATCAATGCAAATGCATTGTGTCCATGAAAACAGGGTATGCATACTACGTGTAATGCACAATTTCTTCTTCAAATGTTGAATGCAAATTTCCCTATATGAAGTCCTAACTATTACTCCAAAGCAAATCTAGATCTAGTGCAAGTACAATGCAAAATGCAAAATGCAATGCATGATGATAAGCAAATGTTTTTGGATTTTTTGAAAATAAAGAGATACAAAAAGCAAAAGAATGATTCTACCCACCCCATACTCCGCAAGCACACATAAACAACATTCCAGCAAATCACTAAGGTAAAAGGACTCTAATGCACTAATCTCAAACAAAAAATCAAAGATGCCATGACAAGAACTTTCCTAAAAGAAAAAATTTAGGCTAAAAAAAAACCGTTTCTGGTCAGAAACAGAGGTATTAACAGACTCAGGCAGTGCCAAAGGAGACTCAGCAGCTAACATAATTCACCCAGCAATCTACTATCTTCCACAAAAAGGTAAAAACCAGGGTATATGCGACTATGCGCAATGAACCCGCGTGTATATGCGAAAATCCCAAGGGAAACCGCGTGTATACACGACTGTAAGTGACAAAACCGCATACAGGAAGAAAAAGATGCACAAATCCAAGGTAAACAGACAGGCTGAGACTAAATTCACACCAATCAGGCTCTACCAGCCATACATGCCCCCATACCCGACACAGAAACAAGAGAGAGAGAGAGCAATTCAAATACATTGAATGCCAAGAAATCAACCCCCAAAGGACAATTACTAGGAACTCCCCAGCGGAGTCGCCAATTCTGTTACGAAGAGAAATTCCTATGGCTTGGGGTACCACAACAGACAGCTAGACTCTAGAAATTAATCTTTCCCGATATGCAATAGAAATAAAATATCTAACACTAAAGGATCGAACCTCGTACCTTATTCCGGACGGTTGAAGTAGATCCCCATTGAGCTTTCCAATCTTCAGCTTGAATTGATGTAATACTTCCTCAACAATAAGTAAACAATACAAGCATACTATATTTCATGGTGTTAGATCTATTCTAGCATATATAATCAATAATGTATAAGCATTTGACATATTCCAATGGATACAATATTCATTCAAATACACATTATTGGACAGGAAAAGATATTTCTATTAATATGAATCAGAGATTACAAGTGACAACCTTTGACAGCACGTCTACGAACCAGAGAAACTGAATCCCCCACTTGGGCCTCCACCACCTCAATCCTCCATCACTCAGATAGCAAGCTCACTAGAAAAAGGTAAGCTTGGGAAGAGCACAATAGTGCTCCAAGAGACAAAGGGATGCAGACTCAAGAATAAGTTCTGGGAACAATGGACTATAGTTTTGTTATTCTCAATTCTCTCTTATCTTTCAATGTCTCAATAGGTTCCTTATATAGCTTTTCAAAGGGATACTGAAAGGTCGAATCCGTGCGATCTCAAGGCATATGGAAGGCCAGGAGTCATATGAGTCAGATCCAAGTCAAGGAACGCTCCAAAAGGATTTGGATTATGTACACATCCCGATGTACGCGACTATAGAGGGAATATCCGCGTATGTACACGGTTATCGAGGAAAAAGCCGCGTATATCACTTTTCTTATGTTTTTGGGGATATTCAAGGATACATCAAAAGAGAAAAAGTGGTCCATAGGGGCTAATGAGTCTGCAGTGGGACAAGGGAAGGCCATACAATGTGTGATTCACCTAGTGTGGTGAAATCCGCTATAACACCAGGCCCCAGAATAACTATGGACAGCACACCATGCATGTTGCTTCACTACCTCATAGAGATGAAGATTATAGAAACATATTTTCAAGTTTTTCAAACTTGAGACCTAATTCTACCTACTTAGATAAAGGGAGGGATTTTTTCCCATGTGGTTTTTTCCCAAGCTCCTTGTATTAAGTAGTTACTTTATTTTACTTGATGTAATGGGTGACCTATGGTCTTAGTTACTAGGGCCCACAGATTATCCAAGTTAGCATTTAGGGGGGGTGTTAGGATTATTAATCCTCCCATGTCCAATTTGTTCATATGTCTAAATGAGGAGTCATGTCTAAATCGGGAGTCCATCCAGTCTATTTTTAGTCATTATGACCATTGGATCCACTTGGCCTAATTGCGGCACATGTTTCAGTTACTAAAGTGTGGGAAACACTAATTGAGGCTTACTGGCACTGATTTCACTTGATTGCATTAGTTTAGGATCATCCTAGACCAATCCCTACAATTTAGGAGCCACTGGGAGTGCCAAAACCAACCAAGGTCAGTTCAGTTCAGTTGATGACTAGTCAAGCTAAGTTAGGAGTCAATTACATTCAGTTAGCGCTAGGTTTACATGACTACACTAAGGAGGGGTGCATTTATCACCTACCACAGTGAGTTATCCTTAGTTTACACTGAATGTAACACTTGATTTGTGTTTTAGAACTCCGATGAACTCTGGTTATGGTTTAGACAAAGATAGTTAACTATTGAGTTCTCCGATAGTGATTTAGACAAGGTCTTAGTTACCTACAGTCAAGTAGAGTCTATCAATTCAAATTTCCTCACGTGGATTCAAATTTCATGTGGCTATTAAAGCCATTGTACTTGATTGTAATTATTATCTGATTACTTTTTTGATTAATGAAAGCATTCACAACTGCAAGCCATTTTTGCACTGTTTCATTCTTTAATTGCTCAGTAAATTGTGTGATCTATTTTGTGAGTTATGTGTTTGTCCACATATCTATGTGCTCAATTTCATACTTTGTTTGTCCTTATTGTTATCATCATCATCATCGTTGTGATTGGCATCCTCATCATCATTGTCATTTTGAACATCATCATCATCATTCTCATCCTTGGTATATAGGAAACTAAATTTGAAGCTACATTAAGCATTAAATTGGATGCTAAAAAGGATGCTAAAGTAGAAGCTACAAAGGAAGCTAAAATGGAAGTTAGTCAATCATTACTGCAAGCTACAAAACTCACTAAATTAGAAGCTAAATAGGGAGCTAACTAGAAGAGGTAATTACGACACTAAATTCAATGCTAATTAGTATTGGCGTCGAATATAAGGTGCAATTTTCACCTGAAATAGTACATACTTATGGAATAGCACCAACTTTGTTCAACAAATATAGAAAAATAGATTAAAACAATGAGTGGAAGCAAAAAAGCAAGCTAAAGAAGAAGCTAATAGCAGGGTTTTGTTGTAGTGATATTGATTATTAATGTGTTATCATGTATAGTGGTTGATGGGATTCATAAGATTGGGATAAGATATTAATTATAGTATTAAATTTCTAGTTATTTAAATTTACATTGCATTAGTGAGATCTCATAGTGTTAGGATCATTTAAATTAGTTTGTATTAATAATTTAAACTGCAATTTATTATAATTTGACCTTCCTTGGGCCCTTATAAAGAAGGGGTGAAGGAAGTGGTGGGGGGAGGGTAAATGGGTGGAAACAGAGTGTGTAAAAGAGAGTTTGAGGAATGAAATAGAGGTTTTGGGGAGCTCTTTGTTGGAGAAAAAGAGAAAAAATATGGAATGGTAAAACATTTCGAAAAATAAAACTGGATTTGGATACTTAACACTGGGAGATGGGAGGTCATAAGTAAGGTTTCTGTTGTGGAACTATCAAACTTGTGGACACAGAGGGATAGGAAACCCCACATGTTTTTTAGAACTAGAATTTAGCATGGTTCAACCCAACTAGTTGGTTGGACTACTACATTGGACTAAAGACCCACTTACTAACTCAACTAGACCTTAAGGTATTCTATTGGCTCTCACTTATGTTGAAATTATTAGTGAATTATTATGGCATAATTAAAATCTTGTGGACATGTTAAATTGTATATATATGTGTTACATTTGCTTTTAGTTCAATTTTTAGGCACATAGGCGTTAATTACACCAATAAGCGTATATATTAGTATTTTGGGGTGGACTTCCATCTATGATTTTTCATCTATAGATGATAATGAAATAATTTTACTATCCAGATTGATTCTATGGGCGTCGTCCGAAATTGATAATTAATAATTTCAAAATAGAAAAATATCTTAGTTAGCATCTCACATGTAGAATTAATGATACTTCGAAAAACTAAACTTCAACTTCAACTATTTGATTATAAGATACAACTATTTAATTAATAGATACAACTATGAGCTTAACTCCATTCATGGTACAACTATTAGCTTAATTTCAACTCCAATAATGACTTTTACTTGAACTATAATTGTAGATATACTAGCACACCCACATAGTTTGTGGTTGGATCACGTCGACAGGCATCAAATGGTTGAGAGATAGTTATGGAATGTACGACAGTTTGGAAATATTTTTTATTCCTCATATTCTTTAGTTAAGCAAGTTCAAGTGTGAGTTTTTTTTTTTTTTTTTTTTTAAGTTCAAGTGTGAGTTTTTTTTTTTTTTTTTTTTTAAGTTCAAGTGTGAGTTATCCATGGCTAGCTAGATGTTATGGAGACAATCTTCATGTAATCCATTTATCAACTATCAATTATTTTTTCTTTTTTTTCTTTTTATATCACATTCTTCTAGTTATTTTCCATGAAGTGTTGGTTATCTATTCATTAGCTATGAGGTATCCATGCATTGTTACCATTATCCATTCATCATCTAGTTACCATCTAGCGACGAATTATTTTTTATATTCTTTTTTTTTTTAATTTTGTTTACTTTGAATTTTGAACGACTTACAAAGAATCAATCTCAAGAGTACACTTGTGTCATCCTCATCCATATATGAAAAAGCATAGGCTGTAGTCTACCCCAAATCTCAAATAAAAAATGTCTATCTACGTAATTAACTTTTAAATTAATTATTAGACACAACTATTAGTTGGAAAAATTAAAAATCAATTTCAACTATATTCGATTATTAGATACAACTATTTGGTTAATAGATAAGCTATGAGTTAACTCCATTAATGATACAACTATTAGCTTAACTTCAACTCTAATCCCTTAAGGCTTAGTGAAAGTACATATGGCATCTAGAAGTCTAGGTAATGTGTAGGAACTCCTAATAAAATCATTTGAACTCCTAATAAACTCCTGCATCTAGAAGTTTGGCATCTAGCTAATTACATTGATAGGAGATTATATCTTAGAATTTTGGGGTGCACTACCTACCATCTATGATTTTTCATCGATGGATGAGAATGAGGCACACATTGATATTATGGGCCTAGTTCAACATTCATAATTAACAATTTCAAAATAAATAAATAAATAAAATAGCTTAGTTAACGTGTGATACACTTAGTGATAGTTGGAAAAAATAAAATTCAACTTCAACATGGTAATTAAAACTTCAATCATGATTATGTATAACTATTATATTATTAGATACATCTATTAGATTAACTCCAATGATGATAACACTTTTGAGTTGAATTGCAAAAATCTTGAATTACAATAGCTGATATATTAATTTTAAATAGACTATTAGATACAACTATTAGCTTAACTTCAATGATTTTACAACTATTTGCTTCACTTAAACTTTAATCATAGTTATATTAGATTAACTATTAGATAACTATTAATAATTCAAATATATATCATATTAATATGGTTGTTGCTAGTAACTTAGAATTTCTCTAGATTGATTCTAGAGAGTTTCCTAGAAATTAGAAATAGATAATTAGATAATTAAAACAAGTGGAATAAGCAACAAAGTTGCTTAATACCTGCCTCCTAAGAAGAGATTGAAAATATATAGCAATAGGATAATTTTTCTATAAAAATATATAATAAAACAAATATAATTACAATTTGAAAGAAATTAAAACAAAAATGAATTAAAAAATGTCCATTTAAATAGGATATAGGTTATTGCAATTTAGCATAAAACAACCATATTCAAGCTTCCTTACATACTTCTTGTAATATTCTTGACTTTTGTTATAAAAATATGCAAGTTTCTTTATAGACTAGCATAAATAGGAAATGAGAAATAATAGCTTATAAGACTATAAATTAATATCATTGTTGTGAGAATAGTTTATTTATATTTTATTATAAATTTATAATGTTATACAAATATGCAAGTTTTTTTTTATAGACTAGCATAAATAGGAAATGAGAACTTATAAGACTATAAATTAATTTCATTGTTGTAAGAATAGTTTATTTATATTTTATTATAAATTTATAATTTAAATTTAAAATAAATTTAATTATTTTAAATTGAAAAAAAATATTTTTTAGTTAAATATTTTTTTTTACTTCAAAACAACCTAAACCGTAGTGATTTTTTCATAAACATATTTTCTACATATATGTATGTGATTTTTGATATACATACTTTCTCCATATACCTATATGGATAATATAGATATATGTATAACTTTTATGCCTAAATATAAATAATGTGATTCATTTTTAATATAATGAATTACACTTATATCACAATAAGAGAGTGACAATGACATTGTCGGTTATTTTATATAATTAAAAGTTATAAAACAAGGCAGTGACATTACAGATGATAGAGTGACAGTGACATTGCCGGTTATTTTATATAATTAAAAGTTATAAAACAAGGCAGTGACATTGGAGATGATAGAGTGAAAGTGACATTGCTAGTTATTTTATATAATTAAAAGTTATAAAACAAGGCAATGACATTGCCGATGATAACTTTTGTTTATATTAATTATTCAGTTGAAAGTTCTGAAAACTCAATTAAACATGCCATATTAAATTTACAGGATAAAACAATTCAAGCTGGTGGCCATGAATCGATCTGTCCACTCTCCGTTAATTCGAAACCCCTTCCTTATATTTTATTCTTTGAATGATAAATGCCAACCATCTTCACAAATACTAAAATTGCAGTTTGTGTACCAACGAGACCTATACCCAATGCCAAAAAAATGGATATTCTCTCTCAATTTCTGAGGCCTGCGACATACCCGGTTTCTGCCATAGTCATCGATCCCTGCGAGAGATCAGGGTTTATATTCTCGCGAAGGAAGTTTGACGTTGGTATTTTTAGAAAATCTTCGTTCAGAGCAGTTAAATCGCGTAACCTATTCGTTGGGACCCAAGCAGCTGCTACAGTCGAAGCGCCGGTACTCGTTATGATGAGGATATTTGATGGCGGAAGCAGCAAAGCAAGAATGGCCCAAACTCAAACTCAAACATGCGTAGATTCATGGAAGATGAAACATTTTTCAAGGAGAAAGTGCAGATTCAAGGGCGCAAACTCAAACTCAAACATGCGTAGATTCATGCAAGGAAATTATAGGAAAATTTCAGATCAAAGCAAAGGTTGAAGGAATGAGTCTAAGATATTTGGAGAACAGATGGACGGCACAGTCCTTTGGGCCAACAACACTCGGCGTTATCACATCACAAGAAGCAGATCAAGACCTACCCTTAGTTATCCTCACACACATTTATATCATACGCCAACTAACAACCGATCGAAATCGACTCTCACCACACTGGTATATTTCTTGGTTAGCGATTGCGTACTCCAAACTTCTAAAAGGATTGGTGGCGACGACTTTCAATAGTTGGGGGAGGCAACACCGACTCTGGGTGTGTGAAGGGAAAAACCAAGAATTCATCCTAGTTTATAACCCTGGTCTGCCGGCTGCAGGGTCGAGGCCCACGACTTATTGATGGTCTATCGACATGATGAGAATGTCGATCAAGAAGCCAAGGAACTCGATGACAGGGCGCCTCAGCTCTTGCAAGTTTTTGTGCAGAGAGAAAATGTCGATGTCGAGAATCCGGGGGGCGAACAGTCTGAGTCCTCGGGATTTAGAGTGGAAAATAGCTTCAGACAGTCAAGCGCTCGGCTGTCGGATGCGGCTGGATCGATTGCAGGGTGTTTCGGCAGCGCGAGAAAGGAAGGGTTGCTACTGTCCGAGGCCGACGAGGAGTCGAAAAAACTGCAATTTGCTCGTCGGTTTGCTCATCGTATTGTCGTGTCGGATGTCATGTCGCAGCATCGATGGAGCGACATGAAGCCTTTGGATCTTTTGTTTTTGAGCTCCCAGATGATCACAACCGACAGCGGCCGCATGGCCTTCGCAGATATTAAGCCGACAGACGAATTGGAAACGAACAACAGTGAGGCAAAGAGACTCGGTAGGCGCCACGGTCCACAAGGCAGCGGCAGCGGCAGCGACAGGAGGCATGACAGATGGCAATGGGATATTTTTTTAATTTTATTATTATGATGTCATCTTGCCACATGTCAACTCAAATCTAGATACCAAATTCCAAAGTTGACATCATCTTCTATCCACCAATCAGTTGTTTACAAAAATAGCTTTTTAACAAAATAAAATAAAAAATTTACAAACCCCTAAGTCATACTTTGCAAAACAGGTTTTAATTCTTTATAACTGCCTCAAAAGACACCAACTAATACCAAAGTCAAAGGAGTTTGACTTGTGATCGAGGTATAAAAATAACTGGTAGCTCATAAATAAATAACCAACAATTTATAGCACACCTAAAATAATATAAAAAATAACTAATAATTATTAAATAAATAAGTAATACAAATTAACATTTAAAGTGGACTTATAATCAACCATAAAATAGCAATCAACCCTCCTCTTCTTTTCATTGCCATTTCAATCGAAGGCGAAACAATCAAACCTTTTGAGATTGTCTCTCCACATATTTCTTTCAGGTATTGTATCGTAAGCTGCCGTGAATTCTATTGTCTTTTCGGAGTTTTGTGTTTCATATATCTTTATATTCTAAGCTGTCAAATTTATTAGTCTTTCTTTAAGGTTCGTATCGTTAGGCTAAGATTCAAGACAAAGAGGTGATTCTACCCGATCAGCAGAGGTTGATCTTTGCAGCTCGAGGACGGACGCACTCTTTCTGATTACAACATCCTGAAGGAATCGAAGCTTGAGGATGAAAATCTTTGTCAAAACGTTAACAGGAAAGACAATAACCCTCGAAGTTGAGAGCTCGGACACTATTGATAATGTGAAGGCCAAGATTCAGGATAAGCAGGGAATTTATCCGGACTAACAGAGATTGATCTTTGCAGGAAAGCAACTTGAAGATGGCAGGACTCTGGCCGAATACAACATTCAAAAGGAATCTACGCTGCATCTCGTCCTTGGCCTCCGTGGTGGTATGAAGATATTTGTTAAGACATTGACCGGTAAGACGATCACACTGGAGGTTGAGAGCTCTGATACGATTGATAATGTGAAGGCTAAAATTCAAGATAAAGAAGGCATTACTCCTAATCAGCAAAGGCTTGGCTTATTTTTGCTGGCAAGCAGCTGGAGGATGGCCAAACACTGGCTGATTACAACATTCAGAAGGAATCTACCATCCACCTTGTATTGCGTCGGCGTGGTGGGTTTTGAAAACCTTATCAGTAAATCGTGTTGTTTTATAGGCGTGTTTTTAAGAAGTTGTGTTTTGCTATTAAGATTACAAATGGACAGCATGTTATATCCAACGATTAAGAATATGTGTTTCTTTTTAAAAGGTTACAGGTTCAAATCTAGAGAGATAATGTATCTACACCTTTGTAAACTTTAGCAATTAAATGATTATGCATAAAGATCCTTAATAGACCAATTTAATAAATAAATTATTATTATTACCAATGATTCAAAATCTTTTATATTATTTTTTACTTAACCATGGAAATGATCAATATTTATCATGAAAATAGTACTTTGCTTCTATCTCCAGTTATAGTTTTCTGGAAACTTTTACTATGATGATGGGGGCTATTTTCTTACATCAATAGCAATACCGAGATCGATGTTGCAGTCCGTTGGCTGTAACATTTAATTTTTTAAGTTACATTTTTATTTAGTTACATTTGAATGGTGACATGTTTATGTATATATAGTGACATGAATGTATGTTTTTTTAAGATATTAAGATATATTACTTGGATGGTTAGCTAGAGTATTATGATATAATTTGTAATAGTTTATTGTTATTTTGGGTGTATTTTGAGGATGAAATATAAGAATTATGGCTTTTATTTTAATTAAGGTATATATTGTATTATGAAAAAAAAATATGATTTTTAGATGTCAGGTTTTTATGTTAATATAAATTTTGATATTTTGTTGATTGTCATTGGAACAAAAAAAATTATTTCAATGAAAACATAGTGTTTTTTATCTAAAAAAATAAATATATTTGAACTATTGAAAAACATAGAATTTGGGGTGGAGTATTAGTGAATGGATCACTCATAACTAATCCATTGGTAACTTGTAGTTGATGAATGGATAACAAGCAATTTCCTGCATAAAGAAGGCAGGTGATAACATGTAGCTAAAATTCAAGAATGGATTTCTTGTTAAAAAAAAATATCAAGAATGGATAAATGATATTTGAACCCTTTAACAAGAAGAATGCAATATAAAAAAAAAAGAATATAAAAATTAAGTGATAGCCCATAAATAAATTAATCATAGCTGATACATTTTGCATCAATAACTGTAACTTATAAATTGTTAAGAAACAGTATATAAAAAAATAACCAAAAAAAAAAAGTAATGTTGCAATATAGCTAAATATAACTAAATTTAGATAACAAGTAGTTTAACTCTAAAAATAAGAGAGATTACACCTACCCTACACAAGTAATGTTGACATATAGCTAAATTTAGATAACAAGTAGTTTAACCAAATTAATACTACAAGTAGAGAGATTATAACTACCCTGCACAACTTGCAACTAATTTGTACAACTATCAGTTTAAGTAAATAAAAGTTTAATTTGTACAACTATCAGTTTAAGTTTAAAAGTATAATTTGTACAACTAATGTTGGAATCGATTCAAATATAAAACCAGGAGGCTAAGAGGCACACACACGATTGGGCGAGGCATTCCCTTAAGCATACAGAGACTATTAAAACATGCCTGCGTTTGCATCGATCAATATTATATAGGGTTTTACGCAACTCTATTATTAAGAGCCTCCTTAGCTTTTGAGCCGATCAATATTATCTAGGGTTTTACGCAACTATATTATTAAGAGTCTCCTTCTCTTTTGACTTCCACATAGGTGTAACTCAAGTTGATTTTGTTATTATTATTATTCTTAATTTATTTTATGTAATATTAATTGCTTTAACGTAGGTCACGGTGGAATATATGATTCTCACCCTCTGGCTCAAATTCTATGCTTAATCTTCTATCTTCGGTGTTTTGGAGTTTTGTTTAACAAGAGTGTGCTGACGTTTCCAAATTCAGATATTGCATACTGCAACGCTACATGCAGTTCTATGACTCTTGAGTAACTTCCTTAAAAGCTTTAATGGTTTGTAATTAAATTTAGGTATTTTGGATATTTAATAAAACTGAATGCGATATCGATATATATATATATATATATATATATATNTTAATTAAGATAAAGCAAAAAATTTAACTAATTCTGTTAAATTCATATTCAATTAAAGAAAAAATTATTTAAATTAATATTTAACTTAAACAAAGGTAAAATGTGTTAGGGAGCACTCAACAACCCATCACCTAGTTATGTTTAGGATCATTGTAAAGGAGTGTCTTAATAATAAATCCACCTCTTTTGTTGCTTTGTGGACTTTACAAAAGTTTTCGATACCGTACCTAGAAATAACCTATGGAATAGATTAGAAGAGCTAAAGGTTCCTTTCGAGTTGAGAGTTTTCACAATAAGAGTATACGAGAATGTAATCGCTAAGTTTAAAAGCAACTAGGGGTGGTCAATAGATATTAACTGTAATATCGGAGTTAAACAAGGTTTCCCGCTCTCCCCTACCATTTTTGGCATTTACATCGATAAGCTAGAAGGTTTTTCAGAAGAAGCAAGTTGTGCTAGCATGTTCTTACGTGGAATAGTCATCATCCTTCTTCTCTATGCTGATGATATTTTTCTTCTTGCAAGGTGTCCATGTGATCTTGATAAGGAAATATGACTTCTTAAGGATTTCTTCTCTACCATGGGTATGGCTGTTAACACTAACAAAACAAAAGTTATGATTATCAAATCCAAGAAGGACACTTACACTAATTTTGTGTATGATAATTAAAATTTGGAGAAAGTGTCTTCTTACAAATACCTAGGAATTGGTATTCATCACAAGCTCAACTGGAACTATGGCATTGAGAAAAGGATTAATGGAGGGTGGAAAGATTACTTTGGCCTTGAAAATAATTGTAAAGAAGCAACCCTTGTGATGTGGGATAAAAAGAAGTTCCTCTTTCAAACTTTAGTCACTCCTTTTATCTTGTATGGATGTGAGGTTTAGGGTTGGAACATCTCTAGAGAATCTTGGAGAAAGATTGAGAAAATCCAGAAGCGTTTTATAACGTATAACCTCAAAATGAAAAGTAATAGGCCATATCCTATTCTCCTTATAGAAGTGGGTATTTACCCTATTGAGAGCCTAGCTATGACTAGGATCCTGTTGTACAAGCACAAAATCAATAACATGGGAGACCATATACTTCCTAAGCTAGATTTTAATTCCATCCAAAACCAATTTAGGCTCAACCGAGGCTGGTATAAAGATACCAGGGCGTGGTTAAACCACTGAGAGATCGACAAAAATATTGCATTACAAAATATTAATAACATTAAAAATATTGTTACTTCTAAGTTTAAAGAGAAATTGTAGTGTGAGAGAAGCTAAAAGAAAATTAAGATATTATAAGGAGGTCGTCAACCGTACTCTAGAAGATCAAAAGTATCTCTCTGTTTTAACGAGTTCAAAGAAAAAAACTAATATAGCCAAGATAAGAACGAACTCTCGAACTCTCATGAACTTCATAGTGAAACACGTCGCTGGATAGTTCCTAAAACACCATGGGTGGAAAGGATCTTCCATCCCTGTGAGAATAGGAACATTGAAGATGAAAATCACTTCCTCTTAGAGTGGCGTATGTACATCCACATTAGATATCAATTTCATAACATTTTTTGCAACACCAACCTTTCAAGCATTTTAACTTATCAAAAATATAGTGAGCTCATTACGCTTCTCGCCAAGCTCTTTGAGCATAAGAATACAATTTTAAAACAAACTAATTAATTGGTTTCTTTAGGTCTCATAGACCAAAGTTTGGTCTTAGTGGACTTTAACCATCATCATCATCATATATATATTGTAAGTACGACCCATGAAGTTTTCAAAGGGTGACCTTTCCCAAGGAGTGTCTTAATAGTACACCCATCGTGTGTCTATTCTACACCTTATGGGCATATTTTATTCATTACTTTATAAACATAATATTCAACTAAAACATAGTAAATATAAATATTTTTTTACTAATTTAGAAAATAATTAATTTTTTATATAACTTATTAAATTGTTTTGTAATTTTCTTTTCAAAATAGAATGTGTTTTAGTTATTTTGTTTCCTATGTTTTTTTTGACATTTAAATTTAAATTTAGACATTCTTTTTTTTTTGCAAATCCATTTCATTATGAAAATTTTATGATTTAATAAAAAAAATATTATAAAATTAAAATTTTAATATTCAATAGTGATTAATAATGATTTATAATGAAAATAAAGTTTTAAGAGTAATAAAAAAATTCATTATAAATTAAAATTTTAATATTTAATAGAGATTAATAATGATTAATAATATTAATATTAATATCTTTTCCAAAACAAATGGAAAGTATGCATGGATTTAACTTTTAGTTGTTGCATAGATAAGAGGCTTTCAGCAACATATAACATATTACTTATTTGTGACATCTGATTTGGCCTATTGTTATTTAGCAATAAGACACAAGTTAAGTGGTTGTGCTAGTATTATAGGTATGCAATTACAGGTTTTTTTAATTATAAAATTTTAATTAGTGATTAGAAAAGCAATTACCACAAAAGTGGAACTATCCAAACTATGGAATCAAAATTTGTCTAACAAGTGTTAAAGAAAAATACATGTATGTGTCATGATAAATTTAGATATACACGAAAATCAAAGAATTTTAATCTAAGTATTTTCAAATCCGATTCTCTTCTCGCCATTAAGCAAATTGAGACATTATTTAACCTCATATTGAGGTAGAAGAGGCACTACCAACATTTTTCTATTGTCTCTAGTTGGTGTTTGGGCTTGGAGAAATCTCGATGTGTTAGGCGTTAGCCTATTTATGTGATTAAATGACCAAAAAATCCTTGGTCTCTTCCATGTTGTGCCCGTTCTAAGTATGTTGTGCTCGCCTGCATGTTTATCTCCATTTGTAAGTTAAAGAATAAATTGTATATCATTTACATACCTGCCTAAGCTGGGTTGTTCGTTGTGATGGTAATTGAATACTAGGCAACGTTACCTGTGTTGGAAAAACACATTAATTTTTGGTTGTTTCTCATAGCATCTCAATTGATTTGATCAAAGTCTATAGCAAGTTAGTTTTTCTTTGATAGAATGGAACATTTAGGTCTCTCTTATATAAAGTAGTGGAATTAAATTTCTGAGGATAAGTTTTTAGGTAGATAGTTATAACAGTTTTTAATGTTAAGTCGGTAGCTTCACAAAGAACCATGTTTAGTCTTTCAATTTAAAGAAGAAGATTTTAAATCAGTAGACATAGAGAGGAGAGAAGAAGAATAAAAAAATTGTAGATATTTCAAGAGCTCAAGGTCTATCGTTTTGAAAAGTGTTGAGAGCCTATAAAAGGTTAATCTTTGTAAATTTCCAAGTTTGTATTTGCCGCTCATTTGGTGACCTTTGATTTTTTAATATCTCATCTATAATTAATGAACTACTCTTAGGCTTGAATTCGAGATCTACTTCCTCCTTTCTTTTTATGAATTATTCTACTTCCAACTTGACACTACCACATGTACCTTCTTCCTTCATTATTTGACTTCATCTCTTCCTTCAAAGTTATTCAAGTTGGATTTTCAACCCACTAACAAATTTCTTTTTAATTCTGTCTGTTTACTTATTCTATTAGAATAGCAATTTCTTATTTCAAATTTATGATCTCATCATCTTTGGTATTTAAGGATTTTACTTTATCCTTTAAGGAAATCATTAGTTCCTGTCTTTTGGACTCCTTATGTAATTGTTGTAATAACTCATTTTTATTCTGAGCTATTTCCATTTATCTTAAAATTCACATAATTTTACTTTCAATAATATCTAGTTCATCCCTTAACACTTCCACACATTACTCATATTTTAACACTTTGACCTATTCTAGTAGTGCTAAATCATATATCTTAAGCTTCATTATATATTGGTCTTCATCTGTAATAGAAAAATCATCCTCACTATTTGAATTAATGCAGTATGAATGTCTAGGGAAGTACATACCTTCATCATTCTCATTCTCAAATTTTACTTATGTTGAGTGTGATTATTGCATGTTGTTCACCTCAACATGACTGTGATTTCCCAACCTAAGCCCTAATTCTTTAGCACATGTGCACTGTCCCATTTTATTTATTTATTTTGATCTGATAAGCTATCTAATATAGTCTTAATTATTGTTGAGTGGTTTTTCTTGGCTTCCTTCTTTGCTAAATTTTTTGAATAGTTTCTATATCCTTTCATTCTTTCTCTCAATAAAAAGTAGTATGTCGTGTTGAAGAAAATAGCTTCATTTGTAGCCAACATTGGTTTCCCATCCAACTATGTTCTCAAGGATCTCCCTCCATTTGTTAGTTGTTTTATGAAATAACCTCACTCTGATACCAATTGATGAACACATCAAGTACACTGAGAGGGGGGGGAGGGGTGAATCAATGTAACATATATGCAATTAATTTTTTTCTTATTTTGCATGTCATAATTGTTATGTATAATAAACTTTTCACTATATAAAGAATGAACATTTAAAGACATAGACACCAAGAATAATTTTGAATATTTGATAGATCTTTGAATACATGAGTTCCAAAAGAAACCAATCTGTAGGTTTCTGAGGACTAACTTAGAGGTGAGTGATCTAACCCTTGGCAGAAGACCCATCTTATAAATAGAATACAACATGTCACGAGGAATCTAATACTTGGTGCAAGACCAATATTGTAGACAAGATTTAACATGTCATTTGTTCGCAGTATAACCTAAGAAGCATGCAATTTCTCTTGTTTAACTCTATTTTATCTTCACTATACTTCAACTGAGTAATTCCATTCTTTTATTTTCTCAACCTATTCTAGATATTTCTTCTTGTCATTTTGAATTCATACTTTTCTCTAATTGAATTCCTTCACATCAAGATTCAATCATTCACTTCCTCCTATATCTCATGAATTTTCTTGAACAGCTTTGATTCTTTTATTTTCTCAACCTATTCTAGATATTTCTTCTTATCATTTTGAATTCATACTTTTCTCTAATTGAATTCCTTCACATCAGGATTCAATCATTCACTTCCTCCTATATCTCATGAATTTTCTTGAATAGCTTTGCACTCACTTCTTCCTCCGTCTTACGAATTTTATTTGGGTGGGATAAGTTTTTCACTTCACCAAAACCTACACATGTGTGTAACTTGTGAAATTATCTTTGTGCTTGATTTATATCGAACAAATTTGCACCAAAATCTACCTTCCACTCTTTTTTTATTTACACCACTCCAATTTATGACTTGGTTGTGTACTTGGTTTTTGTAAATTCACATCGCACTCTGCTCTAATATTCAACTCTTTTTTAGACCGTGACTCGTCAAACCATGACTTGTGAGTTGGATGTACACTGACTCTACTTATTGTTTTACTCTTTTGATCAACTAGTCATTGATTCCTTGTAAACCCAAAAGATTAAAACTTCATACTATCCATGATTGCCACCACACCCCCAACAAAAAACATCAAAATTCTTCTTTATTTATATCATTTCTAAAGTCCACATGAGGGCCCACATGTTCATTTTATTTTCTTAATTTAATCAATTGACCATAACAATTATTCGAAGAAGAAGGATTTTGTACTATAATGAGGGGCTTCTTTATTTTGGAGAAATAATGTATGTCTTCAACACTTTTTTGAATTGTTGATTGTGTTGCACACTTCGACACACATACTTAAACATACACACTTAAACACACCACTTTCTTGCATTTGTATTTACTTCGACTTATCTACTATATGTTCACTTCAACATATTGACAGTTTGTGCAATATAACATTTTATTAATATCTTCATTGATTGTAATCCTGGTTGTTTCACTTGGTTTATTTTACTTTTCTCTTGTTTCTCCTACTTGTCTTGTTTTTGTACTCACTGAATTCTTATTTTTACTGCAATATTTATGTTCAACCTTGTTCTATATACTCCTTCAAATTGGATTAAATACCAACACATATCCTAACAATATCATATGATATCATTAATTCAAGTCCAACATCCTATCTAATCAATCCAATAAGGAAAACATCATTTTTTACATAAATCATTAAGTCTGACCTTTTTGACATTAATCATTAATTCCAACCTATGTGACATTTAACATTCTATTTGAAATCATTAACAACATTAAGTTTAACATCCTATATGGCATTAATGACTACATTAACAACAAGTCATGTATTTGAAAAATTCAAGGAATTTAGAGCACTAGCTGTAAATTAGTTTGGTCAACCCATTAAATGTTTGAGATAAGAAAACTATGGTGAATATGTGAGAAAAAAAATTGAATAATATCTCTTGCAAAGTTGTATCTCTTGGTGTTATGTTTTCTTAATTGCTTATATGATATTCTAAAACAATTTACAACAGTAGGATCACTTAAAGTGAAACAAGCAAAGTAACACAAATAACACAAAGAGTTTCCTCGGGGAAAACACAAAGGGAGAAAACCCAACAAAACATCCTCAGTATATAACTCAACCAAAACAATTTAAAACCCCAAGACAGGTTCTCCTCTTTATCTTTGGTGCACTTGTCTTTGTCTCTGTTCCAAACTTGCTTGATTGAGTGTATACAAATGAAGGGGGACACCTCAGTATATATATTTGTTTCTTGACTTGACCTAAACCTAGCAAGGCTAACTTGTCTACTAAGACACCAAAAATAATATTTATTATAATGAAACTTGGTTACTATTGACCTGAATTACGTACAGAGGTTTCCATTAATTATTTCAATGACTCTTACATGACCAATCACATCAGATACATCTCCTGAAGGAGGAATGCAATCAATAACACTAGAATATCTTCTGAAGTTACAATAGTTTACCACTCCCTCTTAACTAGGAAGGTATTCAACCAAGGTAGCAACCAGTACCATGACTGTACATCTGATTGGTGTGTCTCTATGTATCATAGGAATATTTGTAACACCATCATGCATATTCATTATCAGTATGGAATTGTATCAATATGTGAATATTGAATCTTATTCTTTGTCATAATCCTCATCTGCAACATTAGTGCGTAGATATTTAATCATCATCTACAACATCAGTATATAAATACTGGATCATCATCTGCAACATTAGTATGTAAATTTTGGATCATCATCTGCAACATTGATATGTAAATACTCAATCATCATCTACAAAATCAGTATGTAAATACAACAACAACATCATTAGCATAGTAGTGCTAAAGTAACATCATCAATAACTGCTAGATCATCATCTGCATTATCAACATAGAGATGGTTTAACATCATCATCATCAGTATATAAATATTGAAACTGTTTCATCAACATTAGAACAACATTACTATAAAAAATACTGAACATCAGTATGATAATACTGAACTTGCCACATCAATATACGAATATTGATACTACTTCTTTCCCACTAACCATTTTTGGAGCAATACCTTGGTGCGTTCTCTGGTAGATACATTTGGACATGTTTTCTAACTTACTAACCCTTTCGATTCAACAAGCCTAGTGAGATAGATGGATATCCCTTGGGACCAACAAGCCTTGTCTGGCTTACTCACCCTTTTTGGATAAGTAAACCTATCTAGACATACTCATCCCCCTAAGATCAATAGGCCTAATCAGATTTACTAACACTTTCATGCCAACAAGCCTAACTAGCCTTACCCTACCCTAGGTTGAGCTACCACACCATTGCAACCATCTACCATCTTCTTTACTCCCTCTTTTGAGGGAGGTCCTTTCGCACTACACTAATCTTGTCTATAATGTATTCAAAATTTACATGAGACAGAGGATTAGTCAACACATCTTCGACTTATTCCTCCATAGGAACATACTTGAGCTTTATAGATCCCTTATGTACCATATCCTAAATGTAATGATATCTAACTTTGATATGCTTCAACTTATCATGAAACACCTGGTTTTCTATTATCTTAATTAAAAATTTGATTATCACAGTGGATATCAATCACATCTATCATTACATCAAATAATCATGTCAACATCTTTCGAATCCATACTGCTTTGCTACAAGATGAGCATGTAACAATGTATTCAACTTATGTCATGCTAAGTGCAATATTAGATTTATTCCTACTAAACCATGAGATCATTCATTATACCAAACTAAAACAACATCCTAAAGTGATATTTCTATCTTCGACAGTTCCTTCCCAATCTGAATCTGTAAATCCTCGTAATTTGATCTCGTCATTTGATGCATATCTGAGACCATAGTAAAAATTCCCCTTTAGGTACCTTGCCACATGTGTTTCTCCTAATAGGTGAATATGTTTTGGATTCACCATATATTGACTTAGAGAGTTTATAACAAAACATATATCTGGTATTGTATTGGTTAAGTACATTGGAGAGCCAATAATTTGTCTATATAAGGTGGCATCTATTGTTTTTGAATATTCATCATTCAATACCCTCAAATTTGTTTTGATCAGAGTATTTATTGTTATGATTATTAATACTCCCTTCGTCAAATGTCTATTAGATTAATTATTGCCTAACTTAGGAACCTAAAATTAATTTAATGGGTCCACTAGTACAATTAGGTCCAATTGGCCCAATGGGGGGCCCACATGTACCAGTCATTCAAGTGTGAGGAACACTGCTAGAGGTTAACTTCCACTTACTGCATGTGCATGCATCTGTTCGGGATCCTCCTAGACCAATCCCTACATTTTGAGAGCCACTAGGAGTCTCGACACCAACCTACTTCAGTTAGTTGGTGTTAGCACTAATTCGTCTTAGTTAGACCTTAGTTACAATAATGTACTTCACATTAATTTAGCCTAGTGCTACTAATGCATGGTTAATGCATGGTTGTATGGGGAGGAGCACTTTTCCTACCTACCTCACTCTTAGTTGCACTGAGTTAACTAGTTGTTACTACTTGTTTGAGTTATTGGTCATCGGGGAGTTGTCTATTTGGACTCCGATATTGATTGGGATACTTGTGAGTTAGAGATTCATTTAGATACAATCTTATCCACTTGGAGGATTTGAATTCATTACTCATTCATTCAAATTCTACCTATGTATACTACATTGTAACACCGGATATTATTATGATGAATATACTGTAAATTCCTGAGCAATATTTGTCATTTCCTACGTGGTTTGTCTTGTTGGATTTGTATTTTGATTCTCCATTCAATTGCTACAAACATTAAACTCTATGCCTGAAGATCTAAATGGAATTCTAATTCTAACATGGTATTCAAGGCTTCTCAGGAAGGTTTCATGCTTGTTTCTTCTCATCAAACATCAAAAGCAACTAGGTTTCCATAAAGGTCCCCTATGAAAATTTGCTATCTTTTGATTCATTTAGAAAAGTGGAGAGGGCATGATGGAACCTGAAAACATGTTCATGTCTAGAGGAAATGCATGAGTCTAACAGTTCTTATGTTTTTTTGTTATTTGCATTGAAATTGACAGGTTCTAACTAGCTTGAAAGAAGTATTTGCAGTCCCCCTACCAGAGAAATTATGAGTTCTCAAACTCCCGAGCCACAGATCCTCACAACTTCCAATTACCTTGATTGGAGGATTGATATGCACTTGGCCTTACGCAAGCATGGCTACCATAGGATCATACATGGATGGGAGGTTGAGCCTCATCAGCCGGTAGAGTGGAACAAGTTCCTAAACCATTGTGATGAACCATGTAGGTACTTATGTTCTTATATTTCCACATATATCCTCTTTTATATAGAAGGATTGAGGACTCTCAGAGAATCTCAAGAGAAGCTTGAGATCTTGTTTAACAAACAATATGAGATTTGGGGACACATTATGGAGAATGAGTTGGTATCTTTACATCCCAACAGTTTTGAGACTATTGAGCAATTCTTCTCTCGGGTTCAAGTCTCTAGTGCTACAATGCAGACAATGTGGGGTAGAGTGGAAGGATGAGAAGAATTTCCTTTCCATACTCAACAAAATAGGTTCTGAGTACTGTGTCTATGTCTCTATATTTCATTCCAAGTAGGAAATGTTTCCTGATTCGAAACTTCCTTCTTTAGATTCATTTCCTGAGTCCTTAATCAAAGAACAAGACAAATTGATTTGAATGGGCGTCATCCAGACCTCCAAAGATCAATCTCTCTTGGTTACTGACTCTTCCAAAGAGAAAACAAAGGGAAAATCAAATAAGAAGGAGCCAAAGGCAGCTAATTCGAAGACTAAACCAAATCAGCAAGGTTCTGAAGGGGCCTCTGGCTCTAAGAAGAAGAAATTTGAAAAGAAGTTGTGTCTGTATTGTGAAAATGGATACCATATTGAATGACATTGTATGAGGAAGAAACTTGATGAGATGTCTACTCCTCTCAAGTAGCACAACATTGCTCCTCCAAGAGCAAATAATCCTGATGAAGAAGCAACGACAAAAGATGTCGAAAGGTGTCATTCTTTGAAAGAAAGTCTCTCTCCATCCTCGGCATAGATTCTAGATCCTCCAAACACATGGTTTCCTCCAAAGAATCCTTCTCTACTCTTTTACTATTAATGGGCCTAATATTCACATGGGAGATGATTCCCAGATTCCATCCAAAGGAAGGGGCTAAGTTAGAGCGAAGCATGGTGAGTTCAAAAATGTCTTATATGTGCCCTCCCTTGCTGCTAACATGTTATATATTTACTATATGACTCATATAGGCTCTCCCAAGAGGGTCACATTTGATTTAGACTCAGCTGATATTATAGAAAAATCCACTGGAAATATTGTAGAGAAAGATATTCCAAATCACTCTACCAAAGATTATGAGTTTTCACATTTCTTACCTATTTCTCCTCCTATAGCTTTATTGTATCTTGCTAACAACACCAGCAAAATTTTGAATGAGATATTTGGCCATCTTAATTTCAAATATCTGAATCAACTCCACAATGATAACATGGTTGAAGGTTTTCTCTCCATCCAAACTTCTGATGGAGTATGTGTTTGGTGCTTGGTAGGTAAGCATCCAGAAAATAAGTATGATGTTGGGAAGGCTCATAGAGTTGTCTCTACACTTGATTTGATACACAATGATGTAGATAAACCTATGCCCAAAAACTCCATTAATGGTTGCATGTATTTTCTGGCATTTATTGATGATTATTATAGGTACTGCTGGATCTACTTCATGAAACTAAAATCAAAAGTTTTTGAGACTTTTAAAAGTTTTAAAGCTATGGTTGAAAATAGTTTAAATAAGTAGATCAATTCAATAAGATCTGATGGAGGAGGAGAATATGTCGAAAGAGATTTCCAGAACTTTTACGAATCAGAGGGGATTCGAATGGAACACTCAGTTCCATACACACCACAACAAACTGGTGTGGCTGAGAGGAAGAACAGATCACTGAAAGAGATGGCATCATGCCTTCTCCATGGAATGCATCTACCTCCTTCTCTTTGGGCTGAAGCAGTAAACTATGCTTCATATTGCAGAATAGGGTGCCCCACAAGTTAATGTTTGGGGTGACTCCATTCGAAGCACTGCATGGGTATAATCCTAATGTCTCCAATCTGATATTTTTTGGTTCCAAATATTGGGCCAAGATAAAACTTGACAAGAGAAAGGCCTTCCAAGCCCAAAGTAGTGAATGCATTATGCTAGGATATGCAGATGATGAAAAATCTTACAAAATGATGGAGGTTGCTACCATAATATGCTTCATTAAAATAAGTGTCCAGTTCGAAGAAGATAGGCTGCATGATACTCCTCCAATAGCACATGAAGGTATAACTATTTCTCCTCCTATTTTTTATGATGATGATGTGCTAGAGGTTTCAGATTCAGATGAATAATATCACATACAACATGATCTTTTTATTGAGACTGAATCTCAATAGTTTCTAGATCTAGATCTAGTACCCATTCCTAATCAGAAGCCTAAGCCTATATGGGAACAAACACTTCTTGATGCAGCTGGAAGTAGTGTTGGAGGTCTAGAAGACAAAAGAAGAACTAGGTCCCAGGATAAGAATGAGCATGCTACACTATCTCTCACATATTCACTCTCTATAGAATGATGCAGCAAATTTATAGGTCGGTACTACTTGATTATGGAGAATGATCAGCTACATGGCCCATATAAGCATATATTTGATCATTCCCTACATTCACCATCCAACAGAACCAAACAACATCATCAGTTCAGAAGTACATTGAGAGGTCCACTGATAGACCATGTTGTTGCATAGAGCTTCAATTTTTTTGAGTAATGTTTTTGCTCAAGTTAATTTTCTAAGGAGGAAGCTTCTTTCTTCTAAATATATCTTTCGAATTGCTATTTTCTTACTTAATTTTTTTTTTTGGGGGGGGGGGGGGTCCCATGAGGTTTCCTCGTGTTTCTTGAGTTGTACTAAGCATCATTTTTTATTATCATATAGATTGTATTTGGGTGACCCATGGTATTGTTACCAGGTGTTACAGTTGTCCAAGTTAGGATTCAGGGGGGGTGTTAGGATTATTAATCCTCCCTTGGTCAAATGTCTATTAGATTAATTAATTCCTAAATTAGGAACCTTAAATTAATTAAATGGGTCCACTAGTGCAATTGGGTCCACTTGGACCAATGGGGCCACATGTACTAGTTATTGAAATGTGGGGAACACTACTAGAGGTTAAATACCACTTTCTACATGGGAATGCATCAGTTAGGGCACCTCCTAGACCAATCCCTACATTTTAGGAGCCACTAGGAGTCTCGTCATCAACCTACTTCAGTTAGTTGGTGTTAGCACTAGTTAGTCTTAGTTAGCTCTCAGTTACAATCAGTTACTTCACGGTCAGTTAGGATCGCGCTACTAATGCATGGATAATGCACGGCTACATGGGGAGGAGTTCTTTTGATACCTACCTCACTCTTAGTTTCACTGAGTTAACTAGTTGTTACTACTTGTTGGAGTTATTTGTCATCGGGGAGTTGTCTATTTGGACACTAATATTGATTGGGATACCTTGAGTTAGAGATTCAATTAGATGCAGTCTTATCCACTTGGAGGATTCAAATTCATTTCTCATGCATTCAAATTCTACCTATGTATACTACATTGTAACAGCAGATATTATTACGATGAATATACTATAAAGTCCTGAGCAATAGTTGTCCATTTCCTATGTGGTTTGTCTTGTTGGATTTATATTTTTATTCTCCATTCAATTGCTACAAACATTATCATAACTCTCTTTCTGAAGATATAAATGGAATTCAAATTCTAATATTCATATCCTTACAACCCATCATCCCAAATCTCTTTAGGGTTTCTATAGTATATTTTCCTTGGTTTAGGAAAACCTCGTCTAGATATTGTCATACTTCAAGACCTAGAAAGTAGTGCATCATTCCAAGGTCTTCCATATCAAATTTTGTGGAGAGATTATTTTTACATCCGTTTATGGGATTGTCTTCACGTGTCAAGAAGATATCATATACATATAGTAGTAATATCATAATTCTATCACCCTAAACTTTACAGTAGATATTGGAATCTTCTTTACTATTGGTAAATCCCAAACTCATCAGGAATCCACTAACTATTCCATACCATGTTCTAGGTTCTTTATTTAACCCATACAAATCCTTCTTGAGTTTGTATACATGAGATTTCTGATCATCTATCTAAAAACCTTGTGGTTGTTCAATATATACTTCTTCTTCTATCAAGTCGTTTAGGAAGGTTGTCTTTAATTCTATCTAGTGTAACTTTCACTTCATTTTGGATGTCAAGGAAATGATAGTTCTAACTGAGGTGTACCTAGATAATGGTGCAAAGTTCTAGTCATATTCGATTCCTTCCTTTTGGGAGATTCTATTAGCTATGAACATTTCCTTGTACTTCTCTATATTGCTATATGTTGAATTATTTGTCTTGTAGATCCATTTTTAGGATACCACAGAATTGTTCTTTTGTCTTGGTACTATTTCCCATAGATATTTCCTTATAATGGATTGGTATTCCTTGACCATGGAATCTATCCATTCCTTCTACTTTATTGATTCTTCAAAACATGATAGTTCTTTATTAGCGAAATCACACATTATATCCACATAGCTAGGGCATGGCTTTGTATTCTTTCTTTATTTGATGGTTCCTTCTGGGACACCATGTCTTTTTGCTTCTTCAAATATGTCTTGAGACCAGGAATTCCTTATTTTGTATCATGTCATTTCACTGGGAAATTATTCATGTCTCTAAGGTTATCTTATGTCATGATCCTCATTCATATGTTCTTCCTTTTCATTCCCAACTAGATTAGAACCTTTTGCAGCTCTGGGAGTTTCATGCTCCTCTTCATCTTCCTTGTATTTCCTTTATTTTCTGAAATTTATATCTTCATCAAAAGTAACATATATTCTTAGTAAAATTTGACGATACAATGGGATATAGATTCCATAAGATTTTGTTTTCTTACTATATCCTACAAACAATCCCCTCTTTCCCGAAGGTTCTAGCTTTGATATTTTCCCCTTGGGAATGTGCATGTATATTGTACAACCGAATATTTTTAGGTAACTCACTACAGGATTTTCTATGGTAAACATCTCTTCCAAACTCTTATTTCCAAGGTTACTATGGGAGATTATATATATATATTTTTTTTTCTGGTTGCTTCTGCCCATAGTTACATAGGTAGATCTTGATCATAGATTTTATAGCTTCCATGATATATCTATTCCTTCTTTCTACCACACCATTTGGTTGTGGAGTATAGGGAATGGTGAGATCCCCTTTAATCCCATCTTATTTGTAGTACTCATTGAATTCACTTGATGTGAATTCTCCTCCATTATATGATCTTAAGATCTTGATCGTATTTTCAGAGAGGTTTTCTACAGGAGCCTTAAACTCTTTGAAATTTTCAATCACTTCATCCTTTTTCTTCAAGAAATAGACCCAAGTTTTGTGGGAGTAGTCATCAATTAAGGAAGCATAGTAAACATACCCTCTTAATGAAGTAGTTTGCATTTGACCCGCATATATCGGAATGAATAATGTCTAAGATCCATTTTGCTTTGATTTCACTGTTTCGATAAGGTTTCTTAGTATTCTTTCCTTGTGAACATCCTTTGCACATTCCTTCATGGTTTATCTAAATCTATGGTATACCCGTCATAACCTTGCTCACAATAGGAAATGCTTTGTAATGTACATGAGAAAGTCCTTTGTGCCCCTTTAATATTTAGAGTCGCCCTTCTTCAACTCCAATCACTACTACATCATATATAGTTTTTCATTTTGTCTACACTAGGACTTTACCATCTACAAAAGAAACTCTTAAAAATTTCTTATCTAAAGATGAGATTGAAAGGAGGTTCTTCTTTAATCCCGGGACATGCAAGACATCCTTCATCTTCATGGAATTTCCAGAGTCCAACTTATAGGAGGCTTCTCCCATTCCTTTAATGGGATATTGATAATCAACTCCAAGCATTCCCTTATGTGGGGACTCCTTTTGTACAAGACATAAGAGTGAATCCTTGTAACCTATCATGTGCTTAGAGGAACTGCTATCTACTAGCCAGGTGTCATTCCTTGGTGATATTGAACCTATGAGTGCAGAGATCAAGGCATATTATTAACAGAAATATTCATTTTCCTTATTTATTTCCTCATCTTCTTAATCATTGTCTTCAACAACATGGGAATGAAATACTTTTTTCTTGTTCTTTACTTGTCCTTCCTTCATGGGACAATTTATAGCAATGTGCCCCATCTTGTGACAAGTAAAACATTCATTAAATTATAATTCTTTCTTGGACTTATTAAAACCTTAATTTTTTTCAGGGAAGATGATCATAACTCTTCCTCTTGTTCTTGCCTTTGGCATGAACTGCCAAATCTTGATCCTCATTTTCATTTACCTTCTCTTATCTGGATGATATTCTTTCTTCTTCTTGAACACATTCTTCCCATAACTTCCAAAACTTAGTCAGATTTCTTGTTAAACATATTTCTTGAATAAATGTTTCCCAATCTCTTGGAATGTCATTCAAGGTGGTCATCACAACTTATGTTTCTTCAACCATATCACCAATAGCTTCCAACTACTCCTTGATTTGACATACTCTTGTGAATTATGATTGCATGGTTTCTAACTTTTGAGCCTGTACACTTTTGATTTCATTCCTTAAGGTCATCATTAGAGGAAATTTGGGGTCTAAAATGGGCCTTATAAGAAAACGTGCCAAAATAAGTTTTTGTGAGTTGGAATTCAAGAACCAATAGAATTTCAATAAAATAAGTCAACCATAATGGTTGAATTGGCATATTTGTCATTTAAAAAAATTACTTTTTTTGTTTGTATTTTCGACATATCTCATTGTGTTTTTACTCAAATTTCGATCGGGAGAGCTCGTTGGATGCGAAATTTGATTTTGCATCCAATGAGTACCCACACTGCATACTTTTGACGGACCCCGCTACCCCAAAAACAAGAAATACCTGAAAAAACGTGATGATGATGTCATCATCATGCTTTTTTCAGGTATTTCTTGTTTTTAGGGTAGCGGGGTCCATCAAAAGTATGCAGTGTGGGTACTCGTTGGATGCGGAATCAAATTCCGCATCCAATGAGCTCTCCCGATCGAAATTTGAGTAAAAACACAGGGAGATATGTCGAAAATACAAACACAAAAAGTAGTTTTTTTCTTTCTTCCTCCAAAATTAATTAATATTATTTTATTATTTTAACCATTATTTTATTATTTTAACTATTATTTTATTATTTTCCTTAGGAGGCCCATTTTAGACCCCAAAATTTCTTTAATGCTTTCTATTAATATTTCTTCCTTCCAATAAGTTAGATAGAGAATGAAACATTTATTTTGGTGTCCTCCTTGAAGATACTTGAGGAATCAATTTATTTTTTATGGACTCAACTATGATACTATTGCCCTTGATCATATCCTTCTTGTATTTGGACTTAACTTCATCTCCTTCTAGTTCTGCAGCTTCGTCCTTATACATCCTTCTAGATCATTTTCTTTTAGGATGAGCATGATGTGATACTTCCATGCTTTGAAGTTTTTAGCACCCTAAAGATTCTCATCTACCTTGGTACCTTTTATCATATTTTAACATAATTATAACCTCAAATGGAATTAGAATAAGTAATACTTACTTGATGAATACTTCTTTTGGCTTACCTTCTTCGGGATGACCTAGGGTTTGATGGAGAAACCCTAATTTGGTAATTCAGATCACTAGTAGGGTTGAGTTATGGAAAACATGGGCCTTCCCAAGACAAGTTAGACTGCATATTGGTTTCTTTGAGATTGATGATGGAGTCTCAGGAATACTGAAGCCCTAGCTCTTCCTGATAGTAGTGTCTGGTCCAAAATTGAAATTTTTCAGAATGCAGTTCTATTTTCACAAAAAGATGCACCCTCCTAGGGCGAGTCGAGTGAGCCCTCTTTTCCAGTTGATCTACTGAGGGATTTTTTTGGAATAACAAACCCTATATATGGAGTGTCTCCTTTTAAGGTGGCTCTAATACCATGCTAAGTTTTCTTAATTTCTTAGATGATATTCTAAAACAATTTACAATAGTAGGATCACTGAACGAACAACAAGCACGGTAACACATAGAACAGAAATATTTTCCCTAGGGAAACCACAACGGAGAAAAGCCTGCAAAAATTCCTCAGTATAGAACTCAACCATAATGGTGTAAAACCCCAAGACAACTTCTTCTCTTTCTTTCTGGTGCACTTTTCTTTCTCTCTCTTGAAAAATTTCTTGAGTGAATGTATACAAATGAAGGGATGCACCCCCTTATTTATATTGTTTATTGACTTGACCTAAACCTAGCAAGGATGAATTTTCTAGTAATACACCAAAAATAATATTTATTATAATTACACTTGGGTACTATTGACCTGAATTACATCTGGAGGTTTACATTGACTCTTTAAATGAGTCTTACATGACCAATCACATCAGATACATCTATTTAAGGAGGAATAAAATCAATACTAATGGAATATCTTCTGAAGATACAATATTTTAACGATTGCTAGAGATGTTTCCCTCACATCCCTCAAAAAAATGATGTCACAGAAATGAAAAATTAGACTTTGGTAGAAATGGTGAGGTTCCTACTGTAGATTAAATGCATCCCGACGAAACTTTGGGAAGAACCCATCTACTACTAAAATTATCTTCTGAATCTTTTACTCACCATAGAATTCATCAACATGAATCCAATCGAGATGTGGAATGGTAGGAAACCCTTTATTGTCCATCTCATGACATTTTTATATGTTGCTTTGGCACATATCAGTGATAACTATAGAAATAAATTCAATCCAAAGAGTCATTCTTACATCATGATGGACTACATTGATGACTCAAAATCCTAAAGAATTTCTGATCCTATCAAATGGTATATCATAGTAAGTCAAAGTGTGATCTTTGATCAAAAAAATTTAGGCAATAAGTTGTTGAATTCTAGTCCAATGAATAATCGTCCATTTGACATTTTGATGACTTAGGATCAATTGTACATGTTTATCAACTCTCGACTAGATCAATGAATTTTACTCCTGGTTCAATTGGTATTCAGTCAACTATGAATATTGAAGTCAACAGTCCCACTTCCTCGACTCACATGATAGATCATAAGAAACCTACATCACTAATTACTTTCTTAACTTGCTGGGTTGTTAAGAAAATTGAACCTACTGGATCGGATGCTAGAAAACCTAATATTGGTCGAAATACTCGTAGTCAAACACAATTTGGAAATGTTGCGTTAATGGAACATGTGCTTCACACCTATCATCTAGATATATATGATTATGCTCAGTGTATACGAGAATGGGAAACTACTATGCAAGATAAAATTGATTCCTTGAAGAAGAATAAGACATGGGAACTTTTTACCTAACCACATGAAAAGAATGTAGAAAGATATTATTTTGTTATATATTTTGGCCTTGTTTTCCAACTAAGGAAGTTGTTGTATGGTATGAAATATGCATGTCATGCTTTGTATGAGAATATTGATAGGTTCTTTTTCAATCTTGTCCTAAAATGTTGTGAATATGATCACAATGTTTATGTATTGCATGTTCATGGTGATAATTTAATTATGGCATTATATGTTGATGATTTATCATAACTAGAAACAATGTCAATCTGATTTTGGTTTTAAAGAGGGAACTTGAAAATACTTTTGAAATGATTGAACTTGCTCTTTTTCATTTCTTTCTTGGCATTCAAGTTTTAAAAATGCATGATGGCATCTTTCTTAATTCTTAACCCAAATATTCCTTGGATATTTTGAAATGATTCAAGTCAGACGAATATAAGTTGTGTGCTAGACCTTATTTGGCATTAAAGTTGCCAAAATACTACAACTCTCCATAGTTGGTCAATATCTTGATTTATTAGACACACAATTGGCAAAATCTCTCCTTTTTTGTTGATGTTGTTTCCTGATTCAAGTAGGATCCTTGTGAGATCCACCGGAAATATGCAAACAATATTTTTTGTTAGATTAAAGGTACTTGTCAGTTTGGTATCAAATATTTTCAGAGCTCTGACTTACCCATCGGATACACCAATTCCAATTGGGGTCGTGACATTGATGACTAAAAGTATAATTATGGTTATATAATTCAACTAAATTGTGGACCCCTAGTTTGGTCAGGTAAGACAAAAAGGTAGTCCCTCTTTCAACTAAACAAGCCAAGTATCGTGGTGATGTCAATGTAGGAAGAGAGGGAATTTAAGTTCGTCATCTTCTCAATGATCTTGGATTTAATTTTTAGGCCTATATTGTTATCTACTATGATAATCAGGGTGTCATTTAAGTCACTGATAATCTTGTTAATCATAGCAAGATGAAGCATGTTGAATGCCATGTTCATTATCTAAAATAGTTGGTACACGATAATGTTGTCTCACTTATTTATTGCAAAACTCATAATCATGTTGTTGATATATTTATGAAGCCTTTTCCATAAGCTAATTTTGTGAAATCTCAGGCTATGCTTGGGCTTCAAGAAGATGCAATTATGGGGGTGTGTTAAGAGCAAGTAATTTCACCTCCTAAATATCTGGACAGTTGTGATGATTGAGGGTGTTGGAACCTAACATCTTGATGGTTCATCGCACCTATGGATATTCCAAAGACAATGATTTATTTGATAGTAGGCGACTAGCTGAGCACTAGAGTAGAGGACCACCCAACAAAGTTAGCAGAATGACTAAATAGTTGATTGAACAACCGAGTAAAATTTGGGACATTGTGGATTCTATGGAAATGGTTGCATAATATTATATCGTCTTTTACAATGTATCCTAAATAAGAAAAAGGTAGAGAGAGATAAGAAAAAATGAGAGAGAAAAAAGAGAGTAATATGGTATTTTTGTGATAAGGTTTGATGCCAAATTTTTATTGGGGCACTCTTGGTACTGTTGGAATGGTCTTGTTGAGGGATACAACTTTCTTATTTTGATCTTTGTGATATTTCTCATAGTTTGGTCGAGCGTGCATTTTTGTAAATATGGGAATGAGTAATCTAGAAAGCATCTTTTCAAAGATAGTTTCTAAAAAAAATCTTTGATTAGATGCTTTAAAAGATTCTTTTATAAAGCATCTTTGAAAAGATGCTTTTCATGATTCCTTATGCCTAGATTTCCAAACATGCACTCCCTAGAAAAACCGTGAGGAATATTGTCAAGCTAAAGCACAAAAATTGTATCCCTCAACGATACCTTTTCGACGACACTAAGAGCTCCCAAATCCAACTTTGGGATCAAACGTTATGGAAAAAATGCCATAATATTCTCTTTTTCTCTCTCATGTTTTCTTATCTCTCTCTACCTTTTTCTTATTTAGGATACATTTTGGGCTTGGTAATTCCTTATGCCAAACCAAAGATACCTATTTGTTGACCAAATATTCCTTATTTTTAGGTAGTTGGTTACATCTAGAAGCAATAAATAAGCGACAGTATGGGTTATCTAATATATGAGTTTTGAGTTTCCTTCTACGCTTGTTATGTACTATGATGTTCTCATCATGATACGTTGTGCTTAAGTGAGTGAATGGAGTATTTTGAGAAAAACTATTATCTTGGAATATTATTCCCTTCCTTCTTTTATTTTATTCAATAGTTTGTGGCTGAGAGGTTTACCCAACACTAACAACCAAATAACCTAATCTATAACCCTTACCCCTAATCCCTAAACCCCTAAATCCATTAACACCTAAGACCAATAACCCCTAATATCTAATTCCTTAACTTGTAATATGTAATCCCTTAACATTTAAAACCCCTAATCTCTCATCCACTAACACATAATCCCTTCCCCCTTAATTTGTTAACCCTTAATCTCTTAACCCCTAAATCCATTAATCCCCAAATACTCTATCCCCTTTAAGAGAAAACACCTTAACACCTTTCCCCTTAATCGCTTAACCCTTAATACTTTATTTCAGTAACACTTAAATCCCATAACTCCTAATTACTTGAACCTTAATCCTAGTTAACCCATTGCCTATAAAGTCATAAGAACATAACCCTCTAACCCATAAATACCCTAACCCCTAATATCCCCTTAACCCTAAATTCCTTTACTCATAATTCCTTAACCCTTATTCCTTAGATCCCCTAATCCCTAATTCACTATTCCCTAAGAACTCAACCCTTGACCCCTTAACCACTAATTCCTAATCCCTTGAATTGTAAAACCCTAAACCCTTAACACCTAACCCCCTCCCTTTAATCCATAAACCCCTAAATCTCATTAACCCCAAACCCCAAAAATCCTTAGCCCTTAACGTGTTATGGCTAATCCCTTAACCTTTAAACCTCTAACCCTTAATTCCTTAACCCCATAGTCTGTTTACCCTTAATCCCTTAACCCATAATCCTTTAACCCCTGAATTCCCTGATCCCTAAATCCCCTATCCCGTTAACCTCGAAGGCCTTAACACCTTAATACCTAATACACTATACCTATAACAGTTAAACCCCTTAACTCATAGGTCCTTAAAACCTAATCCCTTAGCCCATGACCCCTAAACTCTTAAGAAATTATTTCTATAACCCATAAATCCCCTAACCCTTAATTTATTAATGCTATAAGCCCTAAATTCCTTAATCCCTTAGTCCTGAACCATTATCTCATATACCCACTAACACCTAATCACTTAATCCCTAACCCTTAACCCATATCCCCTTAATCAATAATCCCTAAGTTTTTTAACCCCTAAAACCTAAAATATTAACCCTTGATTAATTAAATAATAAGCCTCTAAACCTAACCCCTAACACCCCTAATCCATAAACCCCCTACCCTAAATCCATTAACCTGTAATCCCGATAACCCCTAAGCCCTAATCCCTTAATATGTAATCCCCAGTCCCTTAACTTTTAAACCTCCTAATCCCTAAGACCCTAACCCCTAACCCCTTGACCGTTAATCCCTCAACGCCTAATACCTAATCCCTTATCCCTTGACCCATTATCTGTTAACCCCTAAATCCCTTAATCGCTAAAGACATTATCCCCTTAACCCCCAATATCTAAATATCTTAACCCTTTAATCCTTGATATATTATCCCCCTAAGTCCTATGTCCTTAAACCCTAAACCATTAGCCCCCAACCCCTAAACCCCTAAGCACTTAACCCTCGAACCCATAAATCCCCCAACGCCTAAATTCCTTTACTTATACGTCCTTAACCATTATCTCTAGAACCCCATAACCCATGATTCCCTACTTGTTAACCCCTTAAACCCTATCCCCTTAACTACTAATTGATAATTTCTTAACCCTTAAACCTTGAAACCCTTAGTACTTAAGCCATAACCCCCTAAAACATAACTCTCTAAGCCCTAAACCCTAATCTGTAAACCACCTACCCCTATGCCCTTAACCCCTAAACCCCTTAACTCATAACCCATAAGCCCTTAAACCTTAACCCTATAATCCATAATCCATAATTCCTTAACCTTTTAACCCCATAACCCCTAACCCCTGAGCGGTTATCATCGTCGTTGTCATCATCATCATTGTTATCATCGTCATCGTCATCGTCATCATCATTGTCATTGTCATCAATGTCATTTCCATCATCATCATCATCAACTCTACACTAGTAATCATGGTCATCGTCGTCATCATTACTACATTTTTTGTCATTATTCTTGCCAGCATCATTATCATTGTGATTGTCATCCTCATCCTCATCATCATTGTGATCGTCGTCATCATCATTGCCATCCTTGATATCTAGGAAGCTAAATTGGAATCTACATTAAACATTGAATTGGAATCTAAAAAGGATGCTAAACAATAAGCTACAAAGGAAGATAAAATGGAAGCTCGTTAGTGATTACTGCAAGCTACAAAACACACTAAATTGGAAGCTAAATAAGGAGCTAACTAGAAGAGGTAATTACAACACTATATTCAGTGCTAATTAGTGTAGACATTAGTGTTGGCGTTGAATATAACGTGCAATTTTCACCCAAAATAGTACATACTTATGAAATAGCACCAACTTTGTCCAACAAATGTAGAATAATATATTAAACCAATGTGTAGAAGTAAAAAAGGGAGCTAAACAAGAAGCAAATGGTAGGATTTTGTTGTAGTGATATTGATGATTGTTTTGTTATCATGTATAGTGGTTGATGGAATTCATAAGATTGGGATAAGATATTAATTATAGTATTAAATTCTTGTTATTTAAATTTACATTGCATTAGTGATATCTCATAGTATTAGAGTCATTTAAATTAGTCTCGATTAATCATTTAAACTGCAATTTATTAGAGTTTGACCTTCCTTCATCCCTTATCAAAAAGGGGGAAGAAGTGGTTGGGGGAGGGTAAATGGGTGGGAAACAGACTGTGTAAAAGAGACTTTGAGGAATGAAGTGGAGGTTTTGGGGAGGTCTTTGCTGTAGAAAAAGAGAAAAAAAGGTGGAAGGGTAAAACACTTAGGAAAATAAGATTGGATTTGTATACTTAAGACTAGAAGATGGGAGGTCACAAGTGAAGTTTCTATTGTTGAACTATCAAAATTGTGGAGACAAAGGGATAGGAAACCCCACATGTTTCTTAGAACTAGCAATTAGCATCGTTCAACCTCGCTAGTTGGTTGGACTACCTCGTTGGACTAAAGACTCACTTGCTAACTCAACTAGATCTTAAGGTATTCTATTGGCTCTGAGTTATGTTGAAATTATTAGTCACATTATTATTGCATAATTAAAATCTTATGGACATGTTAAATTGTATATATACATGTGTTACATTTTCTTTTAGTTCAATTTTTAGGCAGATAGCCATTAATTACACCAATAGGCATATATTAGTATTTTGGGGTGGACTTCCATCTATGATTCTTCATCTATAGACGATAATGAAACAAGTGTATTATCCATATTGATTCTATGAGCGTCGTCCGAAATTGATAATTAATAATTTCAAAAAAGAAAAATAGCTTAGTCAGCATGTGATAAGTACCATTCATGATAGTTGGAAAAACTAAACTTCAACTTCAACTATTTGATTATTAGATACAACTATTTCATTAATAGATACAACTATGAGCTTAACTCCATTCGTGGTACAACTATTAACTTAATGTCAACTCCAATAATGACTTTTGTAAATGCTCTAGCCCAACCCACTGATGGCAAGGGTCAAATTTCAGCTTTCGAATTTCGACTAATTGAATCTTTGGCTCCAGGTATTATATCAAGGTGTTTTGTAAATGAACCCATTTAAACGGGGCTTATTTCTATTGATTCTATGATTCCTATAGGACGTGGTCAATGAGAATTAATTGGCTGAATGGTTAAAGCGACCAACTCATAATTGGAGAACTCATGGGTTCAATTCCTACTGGATGTAGGGGAATTGTGCATATTCATTCTTTATGGAATGGAAAAAGTATGAAGGATAAAAACAAACATTTGAAGAATACCAAACCTTTCAGGGCGCTTTAACCATTTAGCCATGGATGCTCGATAAAGATCATCAACATATTCATTCTATAATATGAGTATAGACTCAGATCTTAAATTGGGTAGTTCAGGACCCAATCACATTCTTTCTCGCATACTTGATTAATACAAAATATTATCAATAGACATTACATTGCATAATTAAAATCTAGTGGACATGTTAAATTATATATATACATGTATTACATTTTATTTTAGTTCAATTTTTAGGCAGATAACCGTTAATTACATCAATAGGTGTATATTAGTATTTTGGGGTGTACTTCCATCTATGATTCTTCATCTATAGATGATAATGAAACAAGTGTATTATCCATTTTGATTCTATCAGCATCGTCCAAAATTGATAATTAATAATTTCAAAAGAGAAAAATAGCTTAGTCAGCATGTGATAAGTACCATTCATGATAGTTGGAAAAACTAAACTTCAACTTCAACTATTTGATTATTAGATACAACTATTTCATTAATAGATACAACTATGAGCTTAACTCCATTCGTGGTACAACTATTAACTTAATGTCAACTCCAATAATGACTTTTACTTGAACTGCAATTTCAGATATACTAGCACACCCACATTGTTTGTGGCTAGATCATGTCGATAGGGATAAAATGGTTGAGAGATAGTTATGGAATGGAAGACAGTTTGGAATATTTTTTTATTCCTCATATTCTTTAGTTAAGCAAGTTCAAGTTTGAGTTATCCATGCCTAGCTACATGTTGTCACCGGCATTTTTCATGTTATCCATTTATCAACTATCAATTATTTTTTTTCTTTTTTTCTTTTTATCTCACATTCTTCTAATTATTTTCCATGAATTGTTGGTTATCTATTCATTAGCTATGAGGTATCCATGCATTGTTATGAGTTATCCATTCATCATCTAGCTACCAGTTATTTTTTCGATGACTTCTGTAGAATCAATCTCAACAATACACTTGTCTCATCCTCATCCGTAGATGAAAAAGCATAGGTCGTAGTCCACCACAAATCTCAAATAAAAAATGTCTATCTATGTAATTAACTTTTAAATTAATTATTAGATACAACTATTAGTTGGAAAAATTAAAATTCAGCTTCAACTATTCGATTATTAGATAGAACTATTCGATTAATAGATAAGCTATGAGTTAACTCCATTAATGATACAACTATTAGCTTAACTTCAACTCCAATCATAACTTTTAATCATGGTTATATTGGATAACTATTAGATACAAATAATAACTTAACTCTAATGATTCTACAAATATTACATTAAATTAAACTCTAATTCCTTAAGGCTTAGTTGAAGTACATATGGCATCTACGAGTTTAGTTAATGTGTAGTAGTGTAACAACTGAACTTTTAATAAAATCATTTGAACTCCTAATAAACTCCTCCATTTGAAGTTGGACATCTAGCTAATTACATTGATAGGCTTTTGTATCTTAGAAATTTCGGGTGGACTACCATCTATGATTTTTGATCTATGGAAGTGAATGAGACACACATTGAGATTATGGTCCTAGTTCAAAATTCATAATTAACAATTTCAAAAAAAATAGCTTAGTTAACATGTGATAGAGTTAGTGATAGTTGGAAAAAATAAAATTCAACTTCAACATGGTAATTAAAACTCCAATCATGATGATGTATAACTATTATATTATTAGATACAACTATTAGACTAACTCGAATGATGACAAGGCTTTAACTTAACTTCAACTCCAATCACTACTTTGACTTGAATTGCAATAAACTTGAATTACAATCTTTGATATATATTTTACAACTATTAACTTCACTTCAACTCTAATCATAGTTATGTTAGATTAAGTATTAGATAACTATTAATAATTCAAATATATATCTTATTAATATGGTTGTTGCTAGTAGCTTAGAATTTCTGTAGATTGATTCTATAGGGTTTCTTAGAAATTAGAAATAATCAATTAAAATATACATACATATATATATATAACTGGTAACGTGAATGAAATAGTAATAATTAATACATGAATAACTGTTAATTAGATAATCAACAATTTATAACACACAACTAAAATAATATAAATAAATAACTAATAATTATTAAATAAATAACTAATACAAATTAACATATAATTTAAATTAAGCTTAAATATCAATCAACCCTCGTCTTCTTTTTATTGCCATTTCAATCAATACTATTGGAATATTTCTGTAAACCCAGGCCGAAACAATCAAACCTTTTCTTATAGTCTCTCCACATATTTCTTTAAAGTATTGTATCGTAAGCTGCCATGAATTCTATCGTCTTTTCGGAGTTTTATGTTTCATATATCTTTATATTTTAAGGTGTCAAATTTATTATTGTTTCATGAAGGTTCGTATCGTTAGGCTAAGATTCAAGACAAAGAGGGGATTCTACCCGATCTCAGGACGGACGCACTCTTTCTGGTTAGAACATCCAGAAGGAATTGACGCTTCACCTTGTTCTCCGTCTCAAATGAGGGATGAAAATCTTTGTCAAAACGTTAACAGGAAAGACAATTACCGTCGAAGTTGAAAGCTCGGACACTATTGATAATGTGAAGACCAAGGTTGAATTTATTCGGACGAACAGAGATTAATCTCTGCAGGAAAGCAACTTAAAGATGGGAGGACTCTTGCCCATTATAACATTCAAAAGTAATCTACGCCGCATCTCGTTATTCGCTTCCGTGGTGGGATGCAGATATTTATAAAGACATTGACGGGTAAGACGATAACACTGGAGGTTGAGACCTCTGATGCGATTGATAATGTGAAGGCTAAAATTCAGGACAAAGAAGGCATTCCTCCCAATCAGCAAAGGCTTATTTTTGTTGGCAAGCAGCTGTGAAAGAATACAATGAAGCAACAGAAGCACTATCGGCATTGATTGCCTTCTCATTATTAAGAGGAGATTAAATAGGAAATAGAAAACAACAATACTATGGGCTAATACCATAGGTGAGTAAATACAGTGGGTTACCTAACTCGCTAACTTAACTACGGGTGAGATTACTCTCTTCAACACACCCCCTTAATCTCAAGGGGTAGTACATCATCAGCACTGTCTATGCCTAAGTGCTTTCTCTCATATACAAATGCAGATGTTCTCAATGGTTTGGTGAACATGCTGGCTAACTGCTCCTTAGAGCCACAAAACAGTAAAGAAATTTGTCCATCATTGACCAACTCACGAATGAAATGATAACTAGTGTCAATATGTTTGTTTTTTCTATGAAATACATTATATCTACACAATTGTATTGCAGAGTTATTATCACAGAAAATAGAAGTGGGATCTTTTGCAGTGTGTCCCATATCCTTTAATAGTCTTCTTAGCCAAACTACATGGCAAGCTATTGTGGTGGCTGCTACATATTCTGCTTCTGCAGAAGACGTGCTCACAATGGGTTGTTTCTGAGATGCCCAAGAGATCAGATTTGTACCCAAATGGAAAGCATAACGAGATGTGTTTTTCCTATCATCAAGACTACGTACAAAATCACTGTCAGTGTACACTGTAAGAGTACTGTCTCGTGTATGATTGTACTAGAGGCCATAGCCAAGTGTGCCTGCAACATATCTCAGTATTCTTTTTCCAACATTCTAATGAGAGCCTTTGTGAGACTCCATAAATCTGGAAATAAGACTGACATCATACATCAAATCAGGTCTAGTTGGAGTCAAATACATTAAACTGCCTACCATTTGTTTATAGAGTGTATTGTTTACTGCTGGTTCATCATCATTCTTGGTTTACTTGGTGCCAAGAGCTATAGGGGTTTCTGTAGGTTTACATTTATCCATTCTGAATCTCTGCAAAATATCAATAGCATACTTATGGTGGCAAATAAAAATACCTTTATTAGTTTGAGTAACTTCTAGGCCAAGGAAATACTTCATTAGTCCTAGATCAGTCATTTCAAATTCATTTTTCATGACTGTCCTAAAATCTTTAATCATCAAATTACCGGTGTAAATCATATCATCAACATAAAAACATACCATCAATATTTTACCTTACTCTGTTTTGACATACAGAGTGGGCTCATTACTGCTTCTGTTAAAACCATTGTTGATGAGGTCGGAGTCAATCCTACTGTACCAAGCTCGTGGAGCTTGTTTTAGACCAGACAAGGCCTTTTTTGCTTATACACTTTGTCTTCATGACCCTTGATAGTATAACCAGATGGCTGGTCTACATAAAATTCTTCTTCAAGAATGCCATTAAGACAGGCAGATTTCACATCCATTTGATACATAGGCCATTGATTTTGTGCTGCAATGGCAGGTATAGCTCTGATGGTATCCATCCTTGCTATAGAACCAAAGGTTTCATCATAATCTACACCATACTTCTGTGCATAACCTTTGGCAACAAACCCTCCCTTGCACTTTTCAAGTTCTCTTTCATTCAATTTGGTCTTATAGACCCATTTGACTCCAATACTCGTTTTGTCTCCAGGGATGTCAACAAGATCCCAAGTCTGATTTTTCTCTATTGCATCAATCTCTTCATTCATGACTTTTACCCATTGTGCATCCTTCACTACTTCATTAAAAGATGTGGGCTAATAGGAGAAGGGAGCAAAATGAAGTTGCTCCTCAAAAATTGGAGTCTGTTCATATAACTCTCTCAAACTTTTGGTTTTCCGGTTCTGTGGTGGACCATGTGTTGCATCTTCTTACTGCTGTACTTCCAATGTCGAAAGTTTGATAGGTAGATCTAGCTGATATGAGTGTTCTCCATGTTGTATGTCTGAAGGATCACTCTAGCATTTTTCTTCAATGAACATTACATCTCTGCTCACCACAAGCTTCTTGGTGACAGGATTATATAGCTTGTATGCCTTCTGTTGTTCACTATAACCAGTGAAAATGCAGCACTCATTTTTCTTGTCTAACTTTCTTCTGAGTTCATCAGGTATATGCGCAAAGGAAATAGAACCAAAGATTCTGAGATGTGAGACACTAGTCTTAGTGCCACTCCATGCTTCTTCAAGAATCTTGTCTTGGACAGTCACCGTGGGTGATCTATTGAGCAAGTAGACTGAGCATCCAACAGCTTTAGCCCAATACTCATTTGACAGCTTCTTGTGTGATAGCATGCTACAAGCCATGGTCATGATGGTCTAGTTCTTTCGTTTAGCAACTCCATTCTACTGTGGAGTGTATCTAGTGGTGAAATTTCTCTGGATGCCATGCCACTTACAAAATCCTGAAAACTCATGTGAATCATATTCACCTCCACCATTTGACCTGAGCATTTTAATGGACTTTCCATACTGCTTCTCAGTGAGAGCCTTCAACTCTTTAAACTTGGAGAAGGTCTTTGATTTGTGCCTCAAAAAATAAATCCATGTTTTTATGCTAAAATCATCAATAAAGGTCAGAAAATAAAAACTGCCTCCTATGGATTGGGTTTGCATGGGTCCACAGAGGTCTATATGAACTAACTCAAGTTGCTTTTTGGCTCGAGATGTGGAAGTGGGAAAACGGTCCCTATGATGTTTACCAATGATACAATCCTCACATGTGCTAGATTGTTTATGAATAACCAGTAATCCTTTGACCATTGACTGTTTGTGTAGGAGATTGAGACTCTTGAAGGGAAGATGACCGAATCTATAGTGCCATAACTAGGATTCATTTTGACTAGAAACTCTATGAGCTACATGATGCAGAAGGTTAGCACTCCTAAGACTAAGAGGAAAGATTCTATTCTTGGTCATTTCAACTTTGGCTATGAGTCTCTTACTAGGAGGTTTATCATAGGTAGCACAGTATGTATCATGAAACCTAACATCATACTTATTTTGAAGTAATTGACCTATACTGATCAAATTTACAGTCAAATGAGGTACATAAAACACCTCATGAATGGACATTTTTTCATTTTGTTTAGTAAGTACAGGAATAATACCTTTTCCTTTTGGTGGAACCAGAGAGTCATCTCCTATCTTGATATTCATGATAACAAAGGAATCCAAACTAGAGAATAATGACTTGTTACCTGTCATGTGATTGCTGCAACCGCTATCTAGTAGCCATAGATCTGAGATGCAGTGTTCTTTCATTGCTTGATAAGATAGAAATATCACCTTTGATGAGCCTTCTTCTTCTTTGGAGACATTAGCTCTACTATTGTTCTAGTCCGCTTGCTTCTTTCTGCATTCTCATTCATAGTGCCCATACTTCTTGTAGTAGTTACATTGAACATTGGACTTATTGGTCCATCTCTTGCCTCTTCCCCTCTAACCTTGAGAGTTGTGAGAGTGTTCTGAATGCTCGAAGTGTTCATGATTATGACTCGTTCTATTTTGTGTATATCGAGACCATCGGCCTCTTCTTCCTCTACCTCTTCCTCCTCTGCCTCGACCTCTGTTAAGGGAAGCCTGGGTGCTGAATACATTGGTCAACAATTCTTCTTCTTGAGCGAATCGCGCTTCATGAGATAGAAGAGATCGAGTCAACTCTTCTAGTGTGAACTTAGATAGATCTTTTACTTCTTCTATGGCAGTCACTACCATAGCAAATTTCTTGGTGAGACACCGAAGAATCTTTTGAACAACAATTTTTTGTTCTAGGGGTTCACCATATGTTTGGAATTGGGTCACAATAACCAAAACCCTAGTCATGAACTGATCCACAGTTTCTGACTCTTTCATCTTCAAACTTTCAAATTGAAGGCGTAGAGTTTACAGTCTTACCGTTTTAATGCGACCGGTTTTCTAATGGGCTGATGCAAGTAGATTCCAAGCTTGATGTGCACAGGTAGCACCTGAGATTCGTGGGAAAATCGACTCCTCAATGCAACTTTGGATCATCCATGTGGCTGTGAAATCTCAATCTTAGTGGGCTTCGAGCGCATTCTTCTAAGCATTATTCATTACTGCTAGAGCAGCCGCTTTAGGTTCTTTAAACTCTATTTCCACCATATCCCAACATTTGTTGAGTTGCAGAAATGTATTCATTTTGATAGACCAAAATTCATAGATAGCTCCGGTTAGAACAGGTCTGGAGATCGGCTTCAAAGAACTTGTATTAGCCATCGGATATGACTAAAAAAAATATTTGCCCTTGTTTTTTTTTTAAATAAAAGAAAACTTTGCTTTGCATTGTTTTTTTTTTAATAAAAAAAGTACCTTGCTTAGCCCTTTTTTTTAATATAGAAAAACAAAACCCTTGTTTTTTTTTAATAAAAATATATATATAAAACAACACCACTCCAAGTGATCGGGCGATGAGCGGTGGGGAGGTGTGGTGCTCGGAATCAATTGAAGGCTGGGAAATTTATCGCTTTTGCTAAACACAGGCAGAGTGGTGGTACTGCTTCTTGCCTCTTCAATATGTCCGGTGGCACCACTTTTCTCCTATGTGAAATGAGCTGTGCCCAAGAGATGAAACGCTCTTTTTTTTTAAATAATGCTGCACAACCTTGCCATAATAAAAAAAATTCCCAAGCTAGGTTGTGTGGGTAACTCTATCTGGAACAATGGAAATATCTCGCAAACTCTGGCAACAACTTCAAATGGAGATCTCTGGAAAACAATGGAGATCTCTGGCAAACAATGGAGATCTCTTTCTTTTTTTAATCAATATAGGTCAAATCAAAACTAAAATAAATCTGGCAATAGCTTCAAAAACGGATTCAATAGCCGCCGTAGAGCTCCACGTTTTTTTTAGGGTTAGAGACAACCCAAATATCAGATGTGGGAAAAAAAATGTTGTAGCTCCGTAGGAAATGGCTCTGTGCTCCATAGGCAATAGCTCCGTAGACTACTTTCCATTCCGTGAAAAGGATTACCCCAACAATGGAAATATCAGGCCATAAGCTCAGATACCATGTGAAAGAATAGAATGAAACAACAGAAGCACTACGGGCAGTTGAATGCCTTCTCATTATTAAGAGCAAATTAAATAGGAAATAGAAAACAACAATACTATGGACGAATACCACACGTGAGTAAATACCGTGGGTTACCTAACTCACTAACTTAGCTACAGGTGAGATTACTCTCTTCAACAGCAACTCGAGGATGGACGAACACTTGTTGATTACAACATTCAGAAGGAATCTACCATCCACCTTGTCTTGCGTCAACGTGGTGGGTTTTGAAAACCTGGTAAGTAAATCTTGTTTTATAGGCATCTTTTTAAGAGGTTGGTTTGGTATTCTATGTTGTTATTAGAATTCGATTATAGGGAGATGTACTATTTTAGTTGTTAGTTTTCTTTGATTTGTTAGTGTTGTAGCTGTCAATCAATTTTTATTGGTCAATTTGTGCTGTGTTATTAAGATTATAATGGATTACTCAAGAATTTTTGAGCATGTTATATATAATGGTTAAGAGCATGTGTTTCTTCTTAGGAGGTCACAAGTTCAAATCCATAAGAGGTAGTGGGTAGTGTATGTACGCCTCTGCAAACTTTAGAAATTAAATGGCTAGGCCGAGGGGATCCCTTGTCTCACAAACAAGGGGTCTTATACACCAATTTGATGGTTTCCCTTGACTCTCACCTTAAAAAATAGATTATTATTATTACCAAAAATTCAAAATCTTTCACATTGTTTTTTTACTTAACCATGGAAATGGTCAATATTTAGCATGAAAATAGTACTTTGCTTCAATCTCAAGTTATTGTTTTCTGGAAACTGGGTTGTTTTCTTAGATCAATGCAATATTGAGATGGATATTGCAATCTGTTGGCTGTAACATTTATTTTTTTTGAGTTATGGTCACCTGTTTATGTATATATAGTGACTGAATGTATGTTTTTTTATAAGATATTGAGATGTGTTACTTGGGTTGTAAGGCATAGAGTAATATGATATAATTTACAGTAGTTTTTATGATTTTATTTAAAAAATATTGAATTATATTTATTCTTATTTTAGGTGTATTTTGAGGATGAGATATAAAAATTATGGTTTTTGTTTTAATTAGGGTATATTATGTTTTGATAGTTGAACCTTTTAACTTGAAGAATACAATATAGAAAAAAAGAATATAAAAATTCATTGATAGCTTATGAATGAATTAATCTTAGCTGATACATGGATGCATCAATAACTGCAGCTTATAAATAACTAAAAAACAATTTATAAATAATAACCAAAAAAAAGTAACGCTGACATGTAGCTAAATTTAGATAACAAGTAGTTTAATCAGTTTAACTCTAAAAATATGAGAGATTACAACTACTCTGCACAACTGCAACTAATTTGTATAACTATCAGTTAAGTTTCAAAGTTTAGGTTAGATTTTGAATCGATTCAAATATAAAACCAGGAGGCTAAGAGGCGCACACACAGACTATTAAGACATGCATGCGTTCGCATCGATCAATATTATATACGGTTTTACGCAACTCTATTATTAAGAGCCTTCTTGGCTTTAGAGCCGATCAATATTATCTAGGGTTTTACGCAACTCTATTATTAAGAGTCTCCTTCTCTTTTGACTTCCACCAAGTGTAAGTCAAGGCCATTTTGTTGTTAATCCTTTTTTTTAGGTTCTTCTATGTAATATTAATTGCTTTAAACTAGGTCAGGGTGGAATATATGATTCTCACCCCCTAGAGGTCAATTTCTACGCTTAATCTTCTATCTTCGGAGTTTTGTTTAACCAGAGTTGGTTTGACGTTTCCAAATTCAGATATTACATACTGCAACGCGACCCACACTTCGACGATTCTTGAGTAACTTCCTTGAAAGCTTTAATGGTTGGTAATTACATTCAGGTACTCGGGATTTTTAATATACTTGAATGATATATAATATATATATATACTTGGGCATTATATATTTGTAATATTTTTGAGTAGATACTGCATGCTTATTTTTTTAAATGTTTGAAATATTTATAAAAATATGGCAAGTTTTTGAAATATTCTTTATCCAAATATTAATTAAAAAACTATTTAATATGTCCACAAGATTCCATTAAAGCAATGAGTAATAAGTAATTAATATGAAAAGTTTTGAAGATAAAGTAATAATTTGAAATCCCTTCCATACTTGATTAAAAATAATATATATTAAGAAAACATTAAATTCATTTTGTTATATAGTACCTCTTATTTTTAATAATATTCTTAATATGAATAAAATTTAATTAAGATAAAGCAAAAAACTTAATCTATCTTGACATAATATTTAAATTTAATATATTTCATTTATGTTGTTCTCTATATTAATATTTAACTAAAACAA
>LPNX010913050.1:65859-98154 GCA_001517045.1 Pseudotsuga menziesii
AATTTTTTTTCAAAATAGAAAGTGTTTTAATTATTTTGTTTCCTATTTTTTTGACATTTAAATTTAAATTTAGTCATTATTTTTTTCAAATCCTTTTCATTATGAAAAATTTAAGATTTTATAAATAATTCATTATAAACTTAAAATTTTGATATTTAATAGAGATTAGTAATGATTTATAATTAAAATAAAATTTTAAAAATTAGTAAAAAAATTAATGATAAAATTAAAATTTTAATATTTAATAAAGATTAATAATGATTTATAATATTAATATTAATAACTTTTACAAAACAAATACAACGTATGCATGGATAAGGGGCTTCAACTAACATATAACTTATTACTTATTTGTGACATTTAATTTGGCCTATTGGTGTTTACCAATAGGACACTAGTTAAGTGGTTGTGCTAATATTGTAGGTATGCAATTACAACTTTCTTTAATTATAAAATTTTAATTATTGATTAGAAAATCAATTAACACAAAAGTGGAACTATCAAAACTATGGAATCTAAATTTGGCTAACAAGTTTGAAAGAAAAATACATATATTCCTCATTATAAATTTAGATATTTGTTAAAAAAAATTCTAAAGCACTTCTCAATATAAATTTTAGTGCCATGAATTTTGCATACTTACTAAAACCGATTCCTGGACTTTCTTTGAAGAGGGTATAATGAGTCATTAATATTGTTCAATCCTTCAATCTCAAAGCCTATTTGAAGTTCTTAATGTGTGGGTTCTCCTTTTCTATATTGCATGCCTATAATTGTCCTCAAGTAGGTCGTGTCAATATGGTAAGTGTATGTGTAATGGGATGAATAATTTAGTACAAAGGGAGGGATAAATGGAATTTAAAGAAAGTAAATGGAAATACTCATGTTTTGAAGTTTTAAGTAAATAATTGTATACCAAATTTTTTTAATAGTTTAGAATTTTTTAATGTATTTCTAAGAACTAGTATCTACCATGGAACCTTTATGATTACATCGACTAGGCTTCACAACAGAGTATGGGGGATATGTTTTCAAATAAGGTAACGTAGCGTAACTTTATGTGACAGTACCAAAAATAAAAGTAATTAAAAAAATCCATGATAGCTCATGCTCAATAAATCCATGTTTAAGATCTATATTGGTCTTAGTTTTTGCAAAGAAGAAAGGATTGAGGTGTCCCTAGGGAGGGAATTATGCCGATGTACATCGCATAAGGTTCATTTTCACAAACAACAAACTTAATGCTTGCTACTTAATATTAGTTCACCAATTCTTAGTAAATTCCCTTTACTTAGTTCTTTTGTTGACCCTTATTATCCTTGTGTTCCTTAGGTTATGAAATAGTTCATATGTAGAGCTTGTATTATTTCACTGAAGACCATATATGGTGTATATAAGTTTTTGGTTATGTGTTATGGATTAATGGGAATCCCAATTACTTTTATGATGTTGGTGATATAGATGTTGTGATTGTAAATTGATACTCTTGTAGTATATTTTGATTTATAACAAGAGTAAAGAAGAACACCTAAAGCATTTGAAGCATTAGGAATTAATGTGAAGACGTGTGATTTTTTCAAAAAGAGATAATGTGGTATAGGTTTATGATGTCCCAAGATAGAATTTTTTTCATAAGGATAGATATTTATAATTTTGTATTGATAAAAAATATGCTATTGCATAAACAAAATGAGCCTCCCTAGAGGGAAACCCTACACTTATAGAAACTATATACCACTTATAGAACTTGAGTTGATCAAAGTTTGTATTAAATGTTGAAACAACCGATGAAAAATAATGAGTAGGTTGACAAACTGCTAATCATCACTAAGATACCAATGAAAAATAAAACCATGGAACCTTAAGAAACACCTAGTCCTGATCTTCATCAGAAACAAAAAAAAACATGTATTGATCCGGATGAGTTGCTTCATACTCCTTGCATGTGGTTTCCTTGATAAGGAATCCCACGTTGTTGTTCAACTCCTCTAATTGTAGCAAGAGTTCATTACCCTCATCTTTTGTATCAAGTAGAATTTTCCCCGTCAGCGATTTTAAAATCAAATGGAATTCTAAGGTCTCAAAATATTTGGTGTCTCTAGAAAAAGTACATAGCTTGAAACATTAAACCAAGGTTGTATATTTTCCACAATTCCTAATGTATATTGAATTCATGCTCCTCCCTCTCCCTTGTTTATGCTCAAGCAATCTAAGCCAAAATTTCCAAAGGGATCTCTTGATAGAATAGCTTAGTTTCCTCCTGAGCCTCAATTTGAGCTCGAGTTGGACTCTTGATGTTGCTTCATGGAAACCTATGGCATTGGACTCTATTTGGGGAAATAAAAAGTTTTTTTACTTAATCTATAACCTTCAATGTAGATTTAAGTTTCTTGAATTATTGCTTTGTAGTTAAAATCTCTTTCCTTCAAGTATATAGGTTCCACTGTGGCAGAAAATTCCCTTCGAAACCTCTCCTAGGAGGACATGCTCACTAAATTACAGAGAAATATTTCCAACCATACTATTAAGACTCTCAAACTCCCTACTTGGCTCACTCCCCTCAAATATTTGTTTGAATCTATGACCTTATACCTATTTTCTACCCCTGCTTACTAGATTTTGTTTCTTAATGTCATTCGTAATCTTCAATGGACTTTACTTTGGTGAGGAACTATAACCAAGTACAAATGGAGGTCTTTGTTACTTGGGACAAGTTATGTCATCCTAAGTTCATTGGAGGATTTATCCTTTGAGAACTAGAAGTGTAAGCTTTTCTTTGGGAGACAAGCTATGTTGGAGGTTGATTGTAAATCCCTGGTTTTGACCTCGTTTGCATTTAAATAAATGATGTAAATAATCATGTTGTGGAGCTAGGAAAAATATCCACCATTGATTTAGTGTTTATGTTTCAGCAATTAAGGTTGATTCGATGGTATTTTATGCTAGCTAAACATTAAAAGAACTGAACATTATGTTAAATTTGCAATTTTTAATTAAAAACCTACAGCCACCTATGTCAATGTAACCAAATGAGATGGGGGAATGATTTTTTCCTAAGGATGAGGGAGTGGGGGATTGGAAGAGTGCCAATAAATTCGAAATGTACAGAGCATCATTTCTGGAAAACATTTTTAAATTTTATTGGGAAAGAAAACACCAAAAATGGCCACTTTTCCCTCATGCGGCAGTGTTTCACCTTCTCTCACAATTTGGAATGGAAAAGCATTTTTGGAAACCCAATTCTACATTCACGCAGAAGAAAGAAAGAAAAAATGGTTATGAGTCTGGACCCTTGGGGAAATTTCTTTTGTTCTGCATTTTTGGTTTTTATTTTACGATTTTTTCATGTTCGGCAATTTTTTTCCTTTCACGATTTTTTCATGTCTACTAGTTTTTCCCTGAATACGGTTTCCCAAAATTGATTTGGTGTCTATGAATCGAATGGATAGCAAACAGTTTGGTTTATGTAAATGCAGCAGTCGGTCTGGCATCGTTCGATGTTCAGAAATTTGTTAATTACTATGTGCATATGTAATTCCTTGGCTTATTCTTATGTTTGATAATCCCAGGATTGAGATCACTGTGTGTGCATACTCGTTTGGAATATGAACTGATTTGGGGAATGGAAATGGAGTTTGAACTTACTTAACAAACCTAGTGTGTGAAGGCACCTCACAGACCGATCTAGAAGGTTGATTTTCTTCTTTACATACATTGAATAAAATTGGAAGGGAATGCATGGCCTGAGGTATTGTGTAGCAAAGAGGGGGATTCTTCCTTGTGTTGGGTGTGTAAATGTTTAGAAGTGAGGCTAGATCCAGTTTGGGTGTTCATAGCTCTAGATTGACCTCATTATCTTAGCAGTAAGCCTTTCTACTTCCTTGCAGCCTGGTAAATCCAACTAGCAGGATGGCTTGGATGGTAGTGTGATAAACCCATGTGTTGGCTTAGCTATGTCTCATGTGAATTTGGATAAGTGTAAACCACTTCCTATGTTAGTTTGATAAACCCAACTATGTTGGCTTGACTGGGTTTTGTTGTATCCTTGGCTATGGGTGAAGTGTGCTAGTGTTCCTAATTCCTTGGGGAAATCATTCCTAGCTTGGGGTTGGAAGTGTTTCCAAGAGATTAAAGAGCAAACTGGCCTATGATTGGGTGGAATGTTGCAATGACATAGCTAGTTGCGTGACAAAAAAAATTCAAAAGATAAGTATTATCTTATATTTTATTTTCCGCAATTTTTATTGTTTTATGAATTAGTATGAACATGATGAATGCTTGAATGAATGATTTTTCTTCCACTATATGTTAATAATTTATGCATCTATTTATACTTATGAATGTTTTAAGTTCAATGCATTTTTATATATTATGTTCATGGGGCTTAGATTGCCCAGGTTGATAATTGTTAGTCGCATCCTCTCCACTGAGTAGAGGGTTGGGGACATGACATTGATCAATACCAAAGAATAATTATGGGGTAAGTGTTAAATTATTGATCCATGAAGCTACATGCATATGAATGAAAATAATGAGACAATATTTTCTAGTGGAATTATTAACAAAATGAAAACTCAACAAAACAAATTTGGGAAAATATTATCAGTATTGCTCACTTAATTACAACAGAATCTCTATATAAATTATAACAGTAAACAACAATGTTACATAAAGGATAATTAGAATCATGTGGATAGGATTCGAATCTACCAACTCAATCTAACTAATTGGCTAACTAGGAGTGTCTAAATCGCTGCATCTGAGCCACTAGTCTAACTCTTGATATCTAAATCAGTCCAACAGTTAGTTAAACTAGTTAAACCAGTTAAACTAATGAGATACGTGGGAAAAGGCACCACTTCCCCATGGATCCATACAAAACTAGTGCTAACTCAACTAAAATACATCTAACTAAATGTAACTAGAGGTTGACTCAGCATAGCTGCCTACATACCACAACCGACTGAAGGATACTATTGGTGGAACTCACAGTGGGCTCCTAGAATGTAGAGATTGGTCTCAGAGGCCCATAACCTAATGAATGAACATCTAGTAAGTGTCAGTTAACCTCTATATGTGTTCCCCATACTCTAGTGGTTGGTACAAGTGGACCCAATGGAACCAAACTTAAGTAAATGAATCCTAAGTTGGGCAGGATTATCTAACAGACTATAAATGGAAAAGAGATGATTATATAATCCTGACAACCCCCTTAAGCCTAACTTGGAGAAATTTGGGCCCTAGAAACTAGGACAAAATACACCCATTACAATATAAAGGAATTAAAAAATATTCTTAATAAACCAATGAAATAGGGAAAACCTGATGGGAACCCTCCCCCCTTAAAATAAGCAATGCATCAGGAAAAACAAGCTAACAACTTGAAAAAATTTGCTGCAATTTGAAGCACTATGCAGTAGCGAATGCAATATATTGGTTCTTATGTGCAGCACCATCCTGATGACAAAGTGTCCTTAGACACATAAATTTATTAATGAAGAAGGAAAATAATTACATCACAGAGATGTGAGGGCTAAGTCCTGAAAGATTACCTCACATGGAAAACTTGATGGATTTAAATATCCAAAGAGTAACAACTAATTTACCGTTATAGAAAATAACTAAGGGACACCTCACATAATCACATGAGTGTGTAGATGCCCTTTTACATTTATTAAACTAAACTTCTAATTATTACATTTTGGATCATAATTCCTAACAATCCCCCCTTTGATCCAAAATTTCTTTTGAACAAATACCAAGTTCATTTCTAAACTTATCAAATTTGACCCTTCCAAGAGATTTTGTAAAAATATCTGCAGTTTGATCTTCTGATGGACAATACTTTGGCTTGATGATTTTTTTGACAACGAGAGCCCGAATGTAATGATACTTAGTATGCACATGCTTAGTCTTTGAATGAAAAACATGATTTTTGGCTAACTTGATTGTTGATTGATTGTCAATAAATAATGAATTTGCTTCTTTCTGATCAACTTTGAGGTCCTGCAAAATACTTCTTAACCAAACTATCTCACAAGCGGCTTCCCAAGCTGAAATATATTCTTTTTCTGCTGTAGAATTCGCAATTGTATCCTACTTTTTACAACTCTATGTTACTGCAGCCGATCCCATATTCATTAAGTAACCTGAAGTAGATGCCATGTCATCAACATCTCTAGCAAAATACACATCTGAATAGCCGATAAGCTTGAAATTTTTGTTTCTTTGAAACTCAAGTCCAAAATCCTTTGTTCCTTGAAGATACCTTAACACCCTTTTTGCTGCATTCCAATGACTTTCTCTAGGTTCCTGCATATATCTGGAAAGTATGTTGACTACATAAGATAGATCAAGATGAGTAATCATAAAGTAAATGAAACATCCAATTAACTGTCGATATCCAGTACAATTTACAACTTCCCCCCCTTCAAACTTAGAAAGTTTTAAATTTTGCTCCATGGGAGTAATCGCTAGTTTACATTCCGCCATTCCAAACTTCTTCAATAATCCAGAAATGTAATTAGCTTGAGAAATAAATACACTTCCTTCCTACTGCTTTACTTCAACTCCAAGATAGTAATGAAGTAATCCCAAGTCTGTCATTTCAAAACCTGTTTGAAGTTCTTGCTTAACCTGAAATATATTATCATTATTATTACCTGTTATGAGAAAATCATAAACATACATAACCAAGATGACTAAGTTGTTTTCCTGGACTCGAACATACAAAGTATCATCTGACTCACTACGAAGAAAACCAACTTTCTGTAGGTAGGAATCCATTTTTGCATACCAAGCTGTAGGAGCCTGTTTCAATCCATACAATGCCTTAACCAGTTTACAAACTTGATTTTCTTTCCCTGGAACCTCAAAACTACGAGGTTGAGTCATATACACATCCTCTTGCAAATCACTGTTTAGAAATGCACTTTTTACATCCATTTGATGCACTTTCCATCCATTTTGTGTAGCTAAAGCTCGCACAATCCTAATAGTATTCCATTTCACCGTTGGAGCAAAATCTTCCTCATAATCAATCCCTTCTTTTTGAGCAAAACCCTTTGCCACCAATATTGCCTTATATTTATCAATATCTCCATTTTCTTTGTACTTAATTCTGTAAACCCACTTACAACCAATGGGTTTAACATCATGTGGACAATCAACAATTTTCCAAGTTCGATTCGTCATTACTGCATCATACTCACTTTGCATGGCCGTTTTCCATTCATCATACTCAACTACTTCATTAAAAGTAGCTGGTTCAACAACTGAAAGAGCAAAATTTTCTGAACCCATATTAGAACTCCTTGTACCTATTTTTCCTTTTTCATCAGACTTAACATCCTGAAGTAACTTAGTTTCCCATTTTGGTTTCTTCTTTTCAATGTTAACTTGATTTGAATCATCCAAGTTAACTTGTGAAGAATTCAAAGTATCTTCAACCTGTTTCAAGGTGTCTTCAACCTGTTCATCATCCTGTACTTTTGAAGTGAGATCAAACCATTGTTCATTCCTTATCTTGTTTAAGTGTTTCATCCTTAATTGTTCCTTAGTTACTTTTCCCTCTAAGTGACTAAGTTGTTTTTCAACCTCTTCTACACTTAAACTTTCTGTTTCATCAAAAATCACATCCTTGCTGACAATAAACTTTCCATCTGACAGAAGCCTATACCCCTTTTCCTCATCGGAATAACCAATCAACATACACTTAACACTTTTAGACTCTAACTTATTTCACTTTTCTTTTGGGACAAGTGCATAACAAACTCAACCAAAAACTCTCAAATGTTTGACCATAGGTTTGAATTCATACCAAGCCTCAAAAGGTGTTATTCCATCAAGTGATGACGAAGGAGATTGATTCCTCAAATAAACTGTTGTATGAACTACTTCAGCCCAATAACATGAACTCAACCCTTTGAAAAATAACATTGCTCTAACCATGCCCAATAAAGTCTGATTCATCCTTTCTAATACTCTATTTTGTTGTGGAGTATAAAAATTGGTCAATTGTCTTTTAATCCCTTTTTCTTGACAATAAGACAAAAAATTATTTGATGTAAACTCACCACCGTTATCAGTTCTCAAAGTAGCAATCTTTTCCTTTGTCACTGTTTCAACCAAATTTGGAAATGACTGAAACTTTTCAAACACTTCTGATTTTTCCTTCAAAAAATACACCTAAACCATCCTGCTAAAATCATCAATAAACAACAAAAAATATTTACAACCACCAAGTGAAGTTTCCAAAGGACCACAAACATCACTATGAACAAGATGTAACCTCCTTGTTGCTCTCCAAGTGCTTTTTGAAAAACCTATCCTTCTCTGTTTGCCATAAATGCAAGCTTCACACTTTGCATTTTCCTTCCGAAAAGTAGGCAACCCCTTTACCGTTCCTTGTTTTTGAAGCTGTACAAGACTATCAACATTCAACTGCCCAAAACGAATGTGCCACAATCTGATAGGTGAAACCTCAATTTCAACTAAACCCACAAACTCCTTCAAATGTTCCTTTGATATAGGAATGACTGTTCCTTGCATCCTAAGAAGCTTTCTGTCTTCATAACCTGTCATAATTGTTTTGTATGTATCCTTTTTTGAATTAACCAAAAGGATACCATCTTCCATTACAATTTGATGTCCTAATTGGTGAATGACAACTAAAGACAACAAATTTTTCTTAAATGTAGGCACATACCAAACATTAGAAATCAATCTTTCTCCAATTCCTGGCAAGTCAACCTTGACTGTTCCTTTTCCTTGTGTTAAATGAATAGAATCATCTACAAGAAAAATTGAATTTAAATGACAATCTTCATAACTCCAAAAGAAATATTTCATGTATGTCATATGCTGAGTAGCCCCTGTATCCATAATCCAAGAATATTCAAAATCATTTTTGAAACAATAAGAAGACTGAACAAAATTCACTGATTCCAACTGATGAACTTGAACAAAATCCATTGATTCTGATTGTCCAACTATTGTAAAGACATATTCATAATTTTCACTATCGTCTGCATGAGCGTAACGTCCCGCTGATGAAGATTCTTTAGATTCTCTTTCTTTTAGAATTTTTTCAAATGAAACTCTATAGTCTGAAGCATAATGTCCAACTCTATTACAATGAAAACATGTGACCTATTTATTACCTCTTCCTCTTCCAGATACCTGTTGGTTTTCTAAACCTCTTCCTCTTCCAGAAAACTGTGATTGTGTACTTTCTGATTCTTTAGAACCTCTTCCTTGATTTCCTCCTCTTCCTCTTCCAAAACCCTGACCATGACCTCTGTTTGAATTTTGAAAAGCTTTCTGATCATTGACCTTTTGATGATTACCTGAAGACTGTTTGCTAGTACTTGCGACCAAAACATCTTCTCCTGCTTGCTTTGTTTTACCAAAAGTTTTGTCATGTGTGGCAAGTAATTCACTTAGTTCATCAAAAGAAATTTTATCCAATTTATTTGTAATCTATAAAGTTTCCAAAAAAATGCTTATATGTCTTAGGAAATCCTACAATCAAAATGGTCACCATCATGCTATCCTCAATTTTACCAAAACCAGCTCTTCAAATTTCTTGTTTGATATTTTTCAATCTAGAAATGTACTCCATGACATCACCTCCTGAAGACAATTTTTGTTGAAACAACTTCAATTGAGGATCGATTTTCTTAGCTTCACTCTGAGAATCAAATAAATATTTCAATGTCTTCCAAGCTGACCATGCATCAGAACTATTTTCAATATGTACATAAATATCATCAGAAACAGTACTATGAATCAATGCTAAGGCCTTCTCATCCTTTAGTTCCCATTTTGCAAGCTGATCAGGATTATTCGGTTTGGTAGGATGAGAATTATAGACACCCTTCCACAATTCATTGTAAATAAGAGTGCTTTGAATATGAGGACTCCAAACTTTATAATTTTTTGATCCTTCCAACTTGTCAAATTTATTAAAAAGACTTACAACTTTAGACATTGTAAAAATAAAATAAACACCTTGTAACTCTAGAATATGTGTATTATGCAAACATTATAGCTCCAAGAATTAAAAAAAGAAAGCACCTTATGTCACCAGAATAAACAATTACCTTATATCACCAATAGAAGATTTTATGCAAAAATATCACCACCAACATGAAAAGAAAATTACGCATCAACAAGAGTCACCATGAAAGAAGTACTGCAAGAAACACCACACACCATGCAAAAGAAAGCTATAGGGGCTTGGCCTTGACCCACTTATAGCCTCAAGAAAAGAATTTGATAGAGCTTCACTTTTCTCTAATCAAACCTTGAGTGAAAATACAAGTACTCCTTATGACACCAACAATGCTCCTTATTACTTCAATGCCCAATAAAAAATTACACCTTATCACTCCAAAAAATAACAAATCTTTATAGGTGAATTGGAGAGATACAAGATTGTTGAGTGGGAGGTCACAAGATCCAATCCCATCAACTCCAAAAATAACCTTTTTTTAAAGTTTTATTTCTCCACCTTTTTCTTCTTAATATAAAAAATCTCCAAAAATAAAAATGAATAATAAATTACCTTATCTCTCCAAAACAACTTATTCACTTTTCAAAATATTACATAAATCTTGAATTAAATGAAAAGTAAAAAACTTATACAAGATTGTGAACTCTTCTATCTCTACGCTAGAGTTTTGCTGGTTCTTTTCAACGATGCCTGCTGGTTTTCTCTCTTCAACATTGGTGTTTTCTCTTCAATGCCTGTTGGTTTTCTCTCTTTAATGTCTGCTGGTTTTCTCTCTTCAACGCTAGTTTTCTCTCTTCAATGCCTGCTAGTTTTCTCTCTTCAATGCATGCTGGTTTTCTCTCTTCAACACTGGTTTCCTCTCTTCAATGCCTTCTGGTTCGGACATCTCTATCCCAACACCGGCTATGATATCTCTCTCAGTGAGTGAGCACAATAAGAATGATTTTTTTTTAAATAAGAAATTATAAGTGTCTTCCTTTTTTTAAAAATTATCTTCCACAAAATTTTTAAATAACCTTGCCTTAAAAAAAAAAAATTTACTCTCTCCAAGTAAGAAAAAAACAAACTGAGTCTATAAAAAATATTTTCTGCAGACATTCTTTTTCATCCCAAAAGAATAGGAAGCATTAATCTTTTCAGCACAGATTCTTGTTTTTTTTTAACCCAAAAAGAATAGGAAGCATTAACTTACGGTCAAAATTTCACTATTCCAAAACCTTGAAAGTCACCTTCTTCAAACAACCTTTGGCACCTTCCAACTAGGTTCCAACCAGACCAAGCTTTAACTGCATGCTCTGATACCACTTTGACAAAGTGTCCTTAGACACGTAACTTTATTAATGAAGAAGGAAAATAATTACATCGCAGAGATGTGAGGGCTAAGTCCAGAAAGATTACCTCACATGGAAAACTTGATGGATTTAAATATCCAAAGAGTAACAACTAATTTAACGTTACAGAAACTAACTAAGGGACACCTTACATAATCACGTGAGTGTGTAGATTCCCTTTTACATTTATTAAACTAAACTTCTAATTATTACATTTTGGATCATAATTCCTAACACCTGAGACTGTGGATGCCAATGAACCTTTCCAAAGTAAATGAGTATGTCTGGAGTAATTTTCCTTTTTAGAAGAAGAAGAATATGCTCAAATGAGTCAGGAACATAGACAACTACAAGATGAATACTTGACCTGTGTAGAGAAACTAAGATCAACTAATGAGAGAGAAAAAGTGATTGAGTATTCGAACCCTGTGAGGAAAAACCAAGCAACTAATAGATTGCAGCCTTGAACATCAAACCATGTGAGGTGAAATCAGCTCCAAGTGTTAGGAGCAAGTTTCCAGGAGAATGCAGAATGTATCATCTTTACTAGTTCTGTGAGGAGATGAGCATGTGAGCAAATAGGAAGGTAGAGAATCCCTGGGACTGTCGAGAGTGAATGCTTGAGCTCCATAATCTGATATAGCTTCAAAAATAACCAATGATTTACAAAATATAATATCAACAAAATTATGAGGGAAAGATGACATCAAATCCCTAGCAACAATTTTCAAAAGAGAATTTTGGTACTTTATTTTTCACAGCAAAATTGATGAGAATATATACAAGTATTACTGGAGACTCTTGAAACTTAAAAATTGAACCAAATAAGTTCATATCAGATCCAAATAAGGTCATATCATATCCTAGAGTGTGGAACAAATCCAAGTGCTCCACCAAGAAAGTAGATGCATAAGTTTCTCCTTCTTCAAAACTATGAGTATTGGTGCATTCAATCATGCGGGAATTTCCTGGAAGCTCTAGATCAATGAGAGTGAATGGATCACTCCTAAAATATGATATTTATTCCAAAACATACAAATTATTACTTATATGCACACCACGAGCAATATTAGAGAGAGAGAAATCAAATTCCTCTTTATTTTCTAAAGCAATCACTGGTAACTTATGCACGCAATTTAAAATAGAAGAATCACTGGAGAATGTTTGCATAGAATGGAAGGAGAGTTTTTCTTCAATAACCGAGATTTGAATGTATTATTCTAGATAAACTATATGAGAAGATGACATATCAAATATCTCATAAACTTCTGAAGCAGCAAGAGAAGGAGTCACTCCAAGGAGACTTTATTCAATTCGAATTGATTATGTTGAAGATTTTTCTTCTTCATCATCTTGAACAAATCACCTTTATTGCAAGAGAGGGAATGTAGAGTACATTATTGAAATCATAATGTTGTATTTTTGTAGAACCTCTCCCATCAGCTGGGATTTGGGATTCATCTCCCATATTAGTGCTAGGTCCTATTGATAGAGTGAGAGTGGTGAGAGATTCCTTGGAGGAAACCATGTGGTTGAACGCTCCAGAGTCTATCAAGTAATACTTTGACGGATTCAGGGATTCTTTCAAAGCAAGGAACCTCTCATATTATTTAGTATTCTCTCTAGCATCAGACATACCTGGACCTTGTGGAATGGAAATATTGTTTTGTTCAAGGAGTGTTGCCAACTGGTCGAGGGTCTTCTTCATGCACTATATTTCTGTATGAAAACCCCTCATACAGTATGCACACTTAGTCTTCTCTTATCTAGAACCCGGGGCTCCATCAAAATATCTCTGATTCTCTCTTGGCTTTGAGTTAGTGGATTTGGGATCCTTCCCTTTGTGCTTCCCTATTTCTTGTGCATTGTTTGAGTCTGTCACTAATAATTTTAGTTATTGGAGGTCTTCATCACTCCCATTTGAACCAATTTATCTTTCTCTTGTATTAAGGACTTGGAAAAATCATCAAGAAAAGGCATCCTCTGATTGGGGATGGAAGCTCTTCCAGAATGGAATGTAGAGACAAAGACAGAGTACTCTGAGCTAAGCTTTCTCAGTACTGATAGAACCAGTTTCTCATATTTCCTCTCCAAACTGCATTGTTTACATTGTAGTGCTAGTGACTTGAATTTTGTGAAGAACTGCTGGATAGTTTTAAAACTGCTGGGCTACAATGCAATGCGCTCATTATCCAATATGTTCCCTTGAATCTCATCATATTTTTCTAAAAGATATTTAAGATTCTCTCAATATTCTTTCAAAATCCTTAGTCCCTCAAGGTGGAACAAAATATCCTGATAAATATGATTGCATAGGAAGCTGAAGGCTTCATCCATCCAATTCAAGAACTTGTTCTTCTCAGGAGGGTGATGGGGCTTTGTCTCTCTACCCATAGTCATCCTAAATAATCCATTTTTGAGAAAGGATACTTCCATATCTTACCTACAATAAACATAGTTGAAGGGTGTAAGGATTCGAGGTGTAAGAGCTGAAGAATCCGTCAATTTGTGTGCTAAGCAGTCAATTCCTCAGCAAGCTACGTAGGTACCTGCAAGTAACTCTGCAAAAACTAAAACCGATTTGAAATCATGTTAGAATCAATCCTTCCACCTCAACATGTACACATTCTCAAGGTCTGTCACACCTACAAAGACTTGTTTGAATGAATCCAAACATAGAAAGGAAATTTTTACAGGAATGATGTGGAAACCTAGTTGCTTCTGGTGTACAGTGGAGATTGGATAGACTTGTTTCTACCCCGAATAGGATCTGATACTATGTTAAATTATTGAACCATGAATATACAGGAAGATGAATTCAAATAATGAGAAAATTTTACAGTGGAATTATCAAGAAAATGAACACTGAACAAAACAACTTTGGGGTAAATCTGATTAGTATTGGTTAGTTAATTACAACATAATCTCTATATTAATTCCATCAGTATACAACAGTGCTACATAAAGGAGAATTTGAATCATGTCTACGGGATTGTAATCTACCAACTCAATCTAATTGACTAGCTAACAAGGATTGTCTAAATCACTACATGGGAGCCACTAGTCTAACTCCTTATGTCTAATTCAGTTCGACAATCAATTAAACTAGTTAAACTTATGAGGTAGGTGGAAAAAGGATCCACTTCCCCATGCATCCATGCAAAATTGGTGCTAACTCAACTTAAATATGTCTAACTTAGTGTGATTGGAAGTTGAATCAACATAAAATACTTCCTACCAAAACCAACAGATGGAGGCTGTTGGTGGCACTCGGAGTGGGATCCTAGAATGTAGGGATTGGTATCAAAGGCCCATAAACTAATGGTTGAAGATGCATTAAGTGGCATTTAACCTCTATATGCGTTCCCCATACTCTAGTGGTTGGTATTGTTGGACCCACCCAATGGAACTGGTAGACCAAATCTCACTGGTGGATCCAATGTCAATGGTGGACCCAATGGAACGAAACTTAAGTAAACGAATCCTAAGTTAGGTATGATTATCAAATAGACTATAAATGGACAACAAAGGATTATATAATCCTAACAGTAAGTTGTGGAGGTTCCAATATGCTCTAGCAAGTTTGAGCCAATATTTAACTCATTCTGATGGAACAATAAATGGTTCATTCATATAGAACATTGAATGGAAGCATCAAGATATCATTTACGAACATTTTTTGGGGAAATCCAGGACTATCATCCAGTGTTTTTTTGAGAATATGCATGGAATCAATTCCCATGACTCAAAGACAACCCTAAACTTTATGAACATTGAATTAAATTCCCAGCTCATAATCAAACATAGGTATACCACTACTAGCATATTAGTAATCTTAATTAGGCCTACTCCTTACCATCATGAATCAAGTCTAATGAAAGATTCAAAATATGGCATCAAATATTGAGATGGGATCAAATCATAAAAATATGATTTCAAGCTCCATGATGGTTCCCACTCTACCAAGAACAAGAGAATACAATAGAGCGCCTCCTAAAGTGATGCACTTACGCCTCAAGCTTGTGTGACAAGAGAGTTGCACTCTTTAGGAATTTTAATTGAAATTGAGATAGTGTAAAATCTTCCTTTGAAAGGTGCATGAATGATATCTTTAAAAATCCCATTTTCATGCATGCTTTGAATCTCTTCCTTAATTTCCTCCTATGGGATATTGGAAATAAACAAATCATTGAATCTTTAAGGACCAAGCATGAAATATGGAACATATATGGATTAAAATCAAAGGGGATATTATTGAAACATTTTTCCTTCCACAATGAGATAAAGAGGATGGAACTTGTTGAGGGTAGGAATCAAGTATTCTTCAAATGATAGGATATAATATGAGGTTTCTCCCTTATAGTTTCAATCAAAACAAACCTATCACCTAAACCCCAACAAGTTTGTCCCCCCATCGAAGGGATTCATAAAACTAAATTTTGACAGGGAATCTCATGGAAATCCTCTATCAAATGGATATGATGGAGTATTTACACATGACTAAGGGAAGATAGAATGGATCTATGTAGGAGCTCTAGGAATCACAACCAATAATGTAGTTGATCTCTATGCCGTAATGCAGGGTGTGCAAATAGTTATTTGACATGGTCTCTCAAAATTGATTATAGAAGGAGATTCACAACTCATCATTCAAATGCTATGAAAATTATATTATGGATCCTGAAATAATAAAATCCAAAAGAGATAGAGGATAGAGAAAATTATAGAATATCTATTTATGTCTACCTAAAGACTCGACCCTCACTCCCTCACACATTTGTTGAACTGCCAATAAAGTGGTAGATTGATAAGAAAATGAAGGTGATAAGTAGAGGTTGAGAGACATAGATATAAATTGGAACCAACTTGATCCTTCAATATTCCTAGAAGATTGCATCATCTTTTATGTAGTATTCTTCCCCACATGAGGTGTTTGGGACACAAAATGGCACCCACTGACTGCCATGTTAAACCCTCAAATTTACTACTCAAAGGCACCATTAGACTATTATGCTAGAGATCAAGGAATCATACACATAAATTTGTAAAAACAAAGTCTACATTTCAACATATGTTCATTAACTATAGTTATTATTATTAGTGTTAATTACTAACACCCATCATTGGGGTGGGTGTTAAAGAAAATCCCTCTATTTAAGAGAATCCATCAAAACTATCCATGTACTCTACAATACTCCAATTAGGTGCAAATTGGAATCAATCTCCTCATAAACCTCCATCAATCTATCACACCTATCCTCCAATGGTCAATTGAAAGGAATATTGTTTAAAGTTAACAATGAAACATGGGTAGGATATCGCCTAGGAGTTGTGTTCTCATTCAGTATTTGGTAACTCCTCTAAGACATCAAGATTCCTGAAGTTAAGAGCTCAGACATTATTGATTGTAATATACGAAAAATTCGTAAAAATTTAAAATTTTTCATGTAACATAAGATGGTTGCATTCGTCACTGCCTAGGGACCAATAATTGCTAACAGTTACTTTAAACAGTAGTATTTAGATATCCACATTTGTAAATCTTTTAGTTCTGTATAATTATTTGTTTATCTTCATACTTCTATGTTAATGTTTTGAATTTAGTCATTTATGTTTTACGAAGGACAGGAAAATAATATTTTGTATGAACTTGATACTAAGTGTGCTTTTTTTATTTTTACTGTCTTATGACAATTAGGAAAGAAATTCAGTTTGGGATCGAGGCTTACTTAGCTTATAGATAATGCGGTAAAGTGTTACTTATTCTACAGGTTCTGAACAGGTAAACAGTTAAGACGTTTCGTTACCAATCTTTCTAGATCTAGAATAGCTTTCAGCTAGCATATAATAGAATGCTAGTTAAATTATTTGTTTACAGCTTAAGCAAAAAGAGAGGTATTGTTGATCTTATTATTTACAATCTTCATAGCTGATAGTAGTGAGCATTCTTCTAGCAAACTGAAATTGGCTTAATTATTCTTTTAACAATCATAACTAGCTTTTGTTTGTTAGGTTTTGTATCATTATATTTTTAATATAGAAATCTGGATACAACCTTAGGGAGGAGTATCTCATCTCAGCAGTTACCCTATAGAAACTATTTTATGTTAGAATATTTTCCAATATTATTGCTTTTACTGATATTTTGAGTAAATTTGGAATGATCTAAGGATCTGAGTAAGAATATTGAGCATAATTATTTGAGGGCTCATTTAGGAAACAATGCTATGATTTATAAGGTATTTTTAAACCAGGATTAGCACTTAATGTTTATAGATGTATTAACACCACTTTTTTTATTCCAACAATAGAGTTATAACTCTTTATGTAGGGAAGGATGTATTAATGCTTATAAGAAGACTGCTCTTATTTCATGCATATACTTTCTCTTCTCATCAAATTTTACTAAATGGAATTATGAAATTCTAATACCTATGTTAGTATGCTAACTAGGCATATTTGTTATAACAGCTAGTAATGGATTTTCACAGTTGACTTCCTTTGCTATAATTTTAATTAATAATAATCCATGATATAGATATTTTGCCTTAAGTCTCTTATACTAATGTCAATATTAGGGAATTCCATATTTGAATTATTATATATATATTTACTATATTCGAAAACTATACTAAACCTTTATTTTTTTACTATCTAACTCCCATGTTTAGATAATTTGATAAATATACCTAAACCATGAATAACAATGAGGATAACATGTAATATAGCATGGTATTAAAACATTTCTTTTCTACTATTACATGCAGGTTAAATAAGGTTTCAAACTATAACTAAATACCCACAAAAGGAAATATTTTACAAGCCACGCATTGGTAAAACAAAGGTTAGGTTTTTGGGGTTTGACCGAAGGAAATATAAAACATTCTAAACCCTAAATTTGTGCATTCTTCTTAGTCTTAAAAAGGATGTTGTGAGTTTTTGAATGTGGCATGCTTGTGGCCACGAGATTCACTATAAAAAATAGCTCACTCTCAACCTGCAAACTCCCTATGCCCTTTACAATTCTTTGCATCGAAGGTTTTGTACGTTTATGATTGGGTTGAGCCGCAATACCCATAGACTATTGGCGTTTTTACCTTGTGAGCATTGTTCTTTGCAAAACTGGTGAAGTCGATGCTTGAGGAGGTAAGCATGAATTTTAGGTTGTTGTGGAGTGGCATGACTCATTAATTGTATTTTTTAATATTGGAGACAGAGGAAAACAAAGGACTTCATTGTCTGTTTAGTAAGGAGGCATTTGTTTCTGCTTCGTCTTAGGTTTGGACACTCGGGTTGTACTCAGTGAGATGCATAAATCCTCTACAGTGCTTATTTGTAGCTCAATACTCTCAGTAGGATAGCTGAGAGCTGGAAGTGAGCACTGTGTGCTTGCAATATTCCTTACAGTGCCCTATCGAAACTTGTCATCTGCAAAAGAAGTGGCTAGGGTTTTGAACTTATCTTTAAACGACAAAGTTAGAGGATATAATTCCAGGTGCAAAATTCCTTCTAATTTAGAATTAATGCATTATTCGAATTAGTTTTCTTTAGTTTATTATCAGAATAGTTCTAACCTATTTCTTTTGTGTTTACACCTTTGCAGGATGTACTAAAAAGGTTTGCTCGAGTTTTGAATTCGTAAGGAGAAGGGACTCCACCAAATCGATTTTCTGGTAAGCTTCGGTTTCACTGAGGTTCTCCTACAATGGGTTAAAATGTTGATTTTTATTAATGGAGTTTGTAGAATTAAGGTCCTTTAGCTTGTGTGTGATGTACTGCAACGAAGATATATGACTGGCCAGGGGCCGCTATATGATGATTGGATTTTAGAAATTTTAAAGCCCTAATGGCTGTTTTAGCAATGTTTGGAAGGGCTTTCATAGCTAAGACACTATTTAGTTTACTGTGAAAACTATTCGTAGTGATGATACCTTTTTGAAATGGTATTTTAAGCCGTGATTTTTTATGTAAAAAGGCCATAGTGCTGAGATTGTTTCTTGTTAGTTTTTTCAGTTTTAAAGGTTTACTTTCAGCTTCAAGCTGATAATTTATAACTCTGTTTTGATAATATAATGTTATACATATATATATATATATCTTGGTTTCTGTATTTACTTTTGTTGGAAAATAGCGTCTCGAAGGTTTGGAAATTAAGTAAAATCTTAGTTATTTTGTTTTATTTAAGTAAATTGTATTCTAAAGGTTTTTAACTGTAGAGTACTTTTTTATAATAACTTAGTTATTACAAAACAGAAATGAATTCTGTAGAAAACGAAATAGAAAGAAGTTATTGGCTGAATAAATTCATACTTTTCTATAATCTCAACGATTGTAGATTTTATTATTATTCATACTCATAGATGAAGTATGTGACTCCATATATGCTATTAGGTTTTTATTTTTTATTATTATTCATACTCATAGATTAAGTATGTGACTCCATACATCCATCTAAATGATGCTTCAGGTTGCATATAATAGATTTTGAATTTATTTAATTATGAAAAGAACAGTTCTTTTACATAAGTTATTTTACAGCCCTAATTCTTCTTTAAATATATACAGAGCTAGTATTTCATTTTTCTATTAACCCTAGTTTGCATTCACTTAGATGAACTAATTGGGAAAATGAAATAGAAAGAAGTTATTGGCTGAATAAATTCATACTTTTCTATAATCTCAACGATTGTAGATTTTATTATTATTCATACTCATAGATGAAGTATGTGACTCCATACATGCATCTAAATGATGCTTCAGTTTGCTTATAATATATTTTGAATTTATTTAATTATGAAAAGAACAGTTCTTTTACATAAGTTATTTTACAACCCTAATTCTTCTTTAAATATCTACAGAGCTAGTATTTCATTTTTCTATTAACCCTAGTTTGCATTCACTTAGAAGAACTAATTGGGTAAATGTTTAACCTTGTATACTATTTTTGTTAAGTTAAACTCAATCTTAATAGTTTCATGTTTCTATATTATCTGTTTATGATTAACATATTAGATTTATACTATAAATTTTGGATTTACTGTGTAAATTGTTACATAGACTAGTGTCTAATACCTTAGCTCTTTCCTGTCTATCTCTATTTAATTTTTTTAAATACTTATAACTAAATGAGAAGTATAAAAGAAAAAACATAACAATTTATACAAAGGATCCTGTAGGAAATAACAATTTCATCTGCATACATACTTCATTTGAATTCTTTATTTGAAAATAAACTAGTTCGCCTGCATACATACTTCATTCAAATTCTTTATTTGAAAATAAACTAGCCTACTGTACTAGAGTACTACCTTAATAAAGGTGTGGAAAAATACAGTTTAGGTATTTTCTTTCTATGTATCAATTTAATCAAAAATTCCTTCTACTCATTTACCCTTATCTAGCTAGTTAAGAACTTACTAACTTTCATAGTATAAACATTTCTCCTAACAAAACCTAACAGAAATTAAGAACAGAAGTATACCATATCATTGACAAATCTTAAACTTTCCAGAGAACAGTAAATACTTAGATAGATGAAAAAAACAAGTAAAACTTGGAAGTATAGATGAGGTGACAACAACTTAAGGAACCTGTTCCTCCCAACCAACTCCTGGAGAAGAGATGGACTGCAATTCTCAGGACCCCCGAGCTTGTCTCATGGACCACCTGGCACAAGTATTGGGTGAGAGATGTAGTCTAGGAATCCTCTGCAAATCCACTAAGTGTTCAGCAGTAAATAAGTTCTTCCTGTAGCAGTATGAACTCAGCTTAGAATAGCTGCACTAGTTCAAGTCTTCGGTACTTTTCTACTCAATCTTACTTCAACTCGTCCCCTCCATCAAATTCTCTTGTGCACTCCATTCACTCAAAATGATCACAAATCGAAAATGAGCAGCCTCAACTTTCTTCAATCGAAAGTTTTATTAACATGCCTAGGTATTTTGGGTAAGTTTTTACTTAATGAGCCACCTTTTCTTGTTCCACTTTCTTGGGAAATCATGACCACAAAAATAGGGAAGTTTCCACCTACAATAGCTAGAAGTAGTTTGAGGATGCTGTCAAATGTCAATCAGCTCTCAGCCCAGCCTCCTCCATCAAGTGACTAGTAAAACACTCATTTAACAACTTCCCTAAGCTGTTGTCTCATCTTTCATTTATTTATTAATAAAATATTATGCAATTACATTAAATTAGCCTTAAACCCACTTGGTGATTAATTACAAATTTTAACATAAAATATAACATAATGTTTCGTAAAACATAAAAATGTTTTCCAAATTGGGGCATGTGACATTGATAATGTGAAGGCCAATATTCTAGATAAGGAGGGAACTTAGCCAGATGAAGAGAGATTGATATTTGTAGGAAAACATCTTGAATATGGGAGGACTCTGGCCAATTACAACATTCAAAAGGAATCTACGTTGCATCTTGGTATTCAGCTCCGTGGTGGTATGCAAATATTTGTAAATACGTTGACGGCTAAGACGATCACACTAGAGGTTGGGAGCTCTAATACGATTGATAATGTGAAGGATAAAATTCAAGACAAAGAAGGCATTCCTCCTGATACGCAAATGCTTATTTTTGTTGGAAAGAAGCTGGAAGATGGACAAACACTTGTTGATTACAATATTACAAAAAGGAATCTACCCTCCACCTTTTCTTGCATCTGTGTGGTGGGTTTTGAAAACCTATTTTTAGATATTGGTTTCATGTTTTGTAGGCTTTTAGATGTTGGTTTCATATTCTCTATTGTTATTAGATATTCGATTGCATGGAGAGGTAATGATTGTAGTTTTCAATCTTCTTTGATTTGTGTGTGAATAAAATTACTCTAAGAATTTCCATGATTCTAAATTTTCCATACTGTTTGTTACTTCACCATGGAGGTTTGAGTAGATAATTGCCAATATTTATCATGAAATGAGTGCTTTTCTTGCAATCTCAAGTGATTGTTTTCTGGAAACTTTTACTATGATGATGAAGGTTGTTTTGTTGTGTTGCTTTACCATGGAGGTTTAATTAGATAATTGTCAATATTTATCATGAAATTATTACTTTGCTTGCAATATGAAGTTATTGTTTTCTGAAAATTTTTATTATGATGATGAAGGTTTTTTTCTTAGATCAATAGCAATAGTTAGATCGATATAGTAGTCAGTTAGCTGTAACATTTAATATTTGGTTGCATTTTTATTTAGTTACATGTGAATGGTCGCCTATTTATGTATAATAGTGCGTGAATGTCTTTTTTATTCATTGATATTGGAGATATTAAGATATGTTATGTACTTGGATGAGAGTGTTTTTGTGATTTTATTTTAAAATTAAAGAATATATTTATAATTATTTTGGGTTATTTTGAGAGTGAAATTTTAAAATTAAGGTTTTTATTATAATTTGGGCGTATTGTATTAGGAGCAAAAGAGGTATTGTTTTTGGTATTTCATTTAGAAGTTGTTGCTAGGCTTTCATTCAAAGGCATTTTGGATTCTAGGTTTTCATGTTAATATAAATTTTGATATCTTGTTAATTGTTATTGGTCCATAAAAAATCATTTCAAGGAAAACACAATGTTTGGGGGTAGTTTTTGTTGTACAGGATTACACACCTAATAACCATAGGTCTGGGGTTACCAACATACTCAATTAACTTGCAGACAATTGACTTCTAAAGTGCATTAAAGGAAATAGGAGGATGAGAAATACTTACTCGATTAATGAAGGTTGATCCTTGCTAGTCCTCTTCCGTTCCGCTTCACCTCCAAAGTCTTCAAGGTTGCTCCACTTTCACCTGTCAAGAGCCAATCTTCCAGATACAAGATGATTCATATATATATAAGCAGGTTAGATAAATCATATATAAAATGTAAAAACATAAACATTTATCAAACCAAGATACATGAGACACATGTGGAAGAAGGATTCTCTTTATTATCAACAATGAAAGAGTTCAGATTACAACCCAACACCTGAGACAAGGAATCCTCTATAACCAAAGGATTCTGAGTTCCACTGCTCCAAAGAATTTTGTAGAAACTCCACCAGCATAACTTTTCTCTCCAAGTGTATCTATGAACACCCCCCCCCTAAGGCCTGTATTTATATGGAAGAAATAAGGCAGTTTCGAATGTTGAGGAGGTTGAGATAGTTAAGGTAATTAAGGTAAAAATGCTTAACTAATCTCAAATCATCACGTGTTTTTATGTTTAAATGTCAAGGGACATATTCGCGGGTAGGGAGAAGGACAACCCGTGAATGATTCGCGAGTTGCTATAAGAGCAACCTGCGAATACATCCATTCGCGACTTGCAACAACCGACACTCATAAATGATTCACGAGTTGCATATATGGAGAGTCGCAAATACAACTTAACATAGCAAAATGGCAAAGTAACCAGCTGGATGGAGGAGGAATGTATTATATAATAAGCCAAGCTATAGTGTTTTCGGCAAACCTCAATCCATATATGTCCTTTTGTGTGCCAACATGAGGGATGTTGGCACTCGGATGGAGAGGTGCCATTCAGGTGTATAACAGATGCCCCCTAATGTGTGAGGTTAGAGGGAAACGATGGCCGAAATACATTATAATGGTTATCTTTGGAGAACTCAAAAATCCAATGGAGCAGAGAGAGTACATAAAACAAATACATAGTAATTCCATATACAAAGTTACATCCGAGGATGCTATGTTCAATTTACTAGAACACTAGCTCTTTTACAATATTTGAGTACATCATATGATACGGGTATAAAACCACGTATATTACAAAGGTGGATCGAAGCCACAATATATAATAATGATGAGTCTTCAAAGATCTGGAAGATGTATATAGGAATAGAACATAGTCTTGCGCAACTTAGTCCATAGGTGAGGAACTAATGTCTTCATAAAGGATCCCAAAGAACTAGTACAATCCAAGCCATGTGAATAAGGGTAAGCTGAAGTCAAACATGGAGAGGATTCAACAGTTTGTCAACCAATAGATGATAATTAACAACTGAAGCGAAGGAATTCACCAATGATGAAAGTGAATCCTGAGGTACGATCGTCAAAACTCTAGGTCTTCTCCATCAGGAAGTACTGAAACGGAACCATGTTGTGATCAGGAAGGCAACAAATCCTCCAACGGATCACAAGAGTGACTAGGAACTGGGAAAAAATAAGGGAGACACAAATAGATAACAGATATAACAATGATGGGATCAGGCTATAGATCAAACATTGGGTAGAGTCCTTGAATAGTGAGCAAAACACATAGATGACCCAAGGCAGCGTATAATTTATAGATAGAACAACTAGGCTTATCTGTCATGAAGGAGACATGATCAGATTCCCCAGGTATAATGGACAAGAGGAGGAGTAAGAAACTCAAAGTGATAGCTAAACAAAAGTGGACACTTAAACATGGATATCAAAAAACAAAGAGTGCTATGTTCAAGGATGACATGTTGCCATTATTGAAAATAAGAGAAAACTTCTTCCTTACCTTCCTTGTTAAATTTTAACCAGTCCAGGAAAGTAAACTCGGCTCCCTCTTCCTTTTTTAACAAGCTTGAAGAGATGGGAAAATAATGCTTGATAGTGTCACTGATCCGTGGATTTAATGAGCCCGAACTAGTACATGCTCAGCTGGTGTTTTCACATTTAGAGAGTCTGAAAACGCCAAAGAATACTCCAGGGGGGTCCTTTTTCCTCCAATTTAGTCTCCTCAGGCCGAAAAAGTATAAAAAAAACCACAGAAAAACTCTCTTAACTTCCAAAGAAGAAAAGGTGAACCTTTTTCGTACTTAGTCAGGAAGGTCTGAAAAAGGTTAAATTACCACCTACCCAACACTCCTTCCAGAACATCATAAAATAGCTTGAGTTTTACGAGTGTGAAGGAAAGCAAGATCACTCGGAAAGATCCATTTGGTTATGAGAAATGGGGCTTACAACAACAAACTCGTTGCTTTGTTCTTGAGTGTTTAACGAGCATGACAAAGGCACAAAGTACACTCGGAATCTTTTTCATGTTTGGGTCCAAAGCACGAAAAAGAGAAAACTAAACTCAAACCAGGTGTTCCTTTTCCGTAAATTTAGTCCCTCAGGTCCGGAAAAGTGATAAACCTATACCTAAGAATACTCTTCTCAATTCAAAATAAAAGAGAGTGATCCTTTCTCATATTATTCCGCATGGTCTGAGAAAGAGATAACCTACCACCAATGTAGATGCCCGTTCACATATTCTTAACGATCTTGAACAGACGAGATAACTTGACAGTCAAGTCTATTTTGAAGGAGTCAGACCTAGGCCTAAAGAAACTCCATAAAGGTGGGGAGTCCTATAAAGGAATAGCTTGTAAAAAGAGATTCAGAAGAAGCTCTATTTGGCGTAAAAAATAGCTAAGAGGATACCCTTGAACCTAAAATAGTGACGGCATGAGTACCAAAGAATGTCAAAGGCATATAAGTATGATACTCATGAAATAAGGGCCCTAGCCATGGAAGAAAAATGGTAGAGACAAGGGACTAATGGCGTAGAATACCATAGTCCGTGGCAAAATGTTGAATACTAAGGTTAATGTGGAGTGATAAGATGCCAACATGTGTTGGAAATAGCAAAACCACCCTATGGGAGCAACAACACTTTGTAAAAGTTGATAAACCTGTTCCAAGGCACAAAGAGGGTGATATTAGTTAATTGACATTTCAAACTATGAAAAACGACCCACTTTATGAAATATAATTTCTATAAATAGCTTGAAAATTAAAACAAACTCACCATTTGAACTTTCGAGCCAAAAAAGCAAAGTTTTTCCTCTACCTTTGATCAATCATTGTGGACAATTGCACTGTCGAAATTGGAATCCGTCAGCTTCCGGTAATCCTACACCCTAAGCTCGTCAAATTGATCCAAGGAAATGTTAAGTTTAATTGTGAATTCAGTATTTAACAACATCCGAAACTATGGCAGTGCGCATTCACGAGTTGCTAAGAAAGAAAGTCGCGAATACATGTTACATTTGTGGGTTGCCTAAGGGTGAATCCATGGACTTGGGTAACACTTTTTGGCAAGCGCATCTTTCCAAAAACAAAAAAACGTACCTCGGTCGAGGGCTCTTTAAACCCTCGACCGAATTTTTATAAAGCCCTCGACCGAGGTTTTGTTTAGCCCTTGGTCGAGGTATTATCTCGGTTGAGGTATGAACCTTGGTCGAGGTACATACCTCGACCGAGGTCCCTGTTTCAAAAAAAATTATAAATAGGGGCCGCAGGGGCCTCGGCCGTCATTGTTAACATTTGGAAAGCAAAAGCTCGACCGAGGAATAGCAACCGTTGCCCCAAAGAAACCCAAGCACCCCAAAGTAACCCAACCTCGTCACAATGTCAGAGCCAAGAGGTAACAGTTTAAATTTTTTTTCAATTTAAATGGAATTAAATTTTTTTTTTTTTATAAATTTATAAAATTTGTTTTAAAATTCGATAAATATATGTTTTTATAATTTTGTTTTCAAATTTAGTAAATGTATGTTTTTATAATTTTCATGTTTAAAATGTGTACCGACAAGCAGAAATGCTGCCGGATTTTTGAAAATTTGTAGTTAAATTGAATTTTTTTGTTAATTTGTTATATATATATATAAATTATGTCAACCAGTAGGGTTTATGCTACCGGTTTAATTTTGAAATGTGTCTCGGGCAAGCCGAAATTCTGCCCTATTTTTTTCAATCCTCTGTGAATTCATGGAGGATTGAAAAAAATCGATAAAACACCAACTAAACAAACCTATATGAACCAGAGAGACAATTAATCAACTGTAGGCCCGAGACAAATAATAAATTTTTTATAAAAATTTATTTGAAATTGGTTTTTAAGAGCATGTGCATGATACATGATTCATAGAGGAACAGGTCTTAGGGCCTTTGTCTCTAGTATTTGGCTATAAAGCATGGCCTAGACCACAAGGCCTACCCTTTGTATAGACAATGTAAAACTCGGAGTTATATCCTTATTGGACGTATTGAGCAATAGGTGTGGTTCTCTATTTTGTAGAAATGATCACCGGAGGAAATAGTTGCCTTTGGCCCTACGTGAAGGTTGTAAGCATCAAATGATCATCAATTTTTTTTAAACAACTACACACATGACCTCTTAATGGTAAGGCTAGTTGATGCCTTATAGAAATAGTAATGATGTTATGGGTGCCCTTTCATGAACCATGATCCTTACCATGAACTATTAAAGCATAAGTCCTTGGTTCCTACTCCTAAGAATTCTCACTAGAGTCCTTGGATCCTACTCCTAAGAATGCTCACTAGAATAATTTGAGTTATTCCCAAGTAGCAATCATAGGTTCAATTAAATTTCCCTGTGGACAACATGACTATGTCCACGGTGGAAAAACACATATGTGGGAGTTGACAGGATCCGTTTATGCTTCCTAGTTTGAATTTTGTGTCCCCCGTGCAAGAATTTCCACGTGTTTCATTGTGCAAAACCCTAGTGTCCATTCTAGACAAATTAAAGGTTCCTCCATCCATGTAACCTGTAAGAGACGAGCATCCCTACCTGTAATCCAATGGAATCAATTTTCTTACGTCTCGATGCACAATATATACTCCATTGCCATTTGTAAGTCCTCCACAAGAGCTAATTAGGGACACATGCCAAATTGGTCCTAGGGCCTAAAACCACCATTAAGCTTTCAAATTGAGCTCTGTAAGTTTGGGCATGTGTATCTAGGCATGTAAAAGGTGGTGAGGATGACGAAAATATTTCATGGTGGGTTTCATGGAATTTGACCCCCCAATCCAAGAATTTCTAGGGTTTCTAGGGTTTATAATAAAAATTAGGGTTTAGGATACAAACTAGGATTTCTATATATTTTGAAGTTAGCCTTGAAATTTTTGATGTGTTTCAAAATCATGTCTAGTTAACATTACTCAATGGGGACATTGCATTTGTCATTAAAGTAATCAATCAACTTAGGGATTCTACAAACTGGGGCATAGCCTACAAACTAAGTTTTACATTGCAAAATAGGAGTTAGTATACAATATAGGGTTTAGATGCAACATAGGGTTAAGTACAAGTTAGGGCTTCTATAAGGTCAACAATGATATTGCAAATTTGTAAAGGTGTGAATTTTTAATATTATATATCACTTAATGGGTACATTGCATTTGCCCTGTTAGGACAAAATCAAAAGGAAGTGGAAGTGCAACAAAAGGAAATAACTAAAAATGTTCAAAAGATTCAAAAGGCCAAGGCACTTTGTGCCAAAGCATGTGTGTAGCTTTCTCAGTCTTGGGAAGCCTTGATGGATGATGTGGAGTTGGAGCAAGTAACTAAGTAGCTTCATATTGCAGAGGGAAATCTGCCTGAGCTAATAAATGCTTTAATAAATTGTCGTCGTTCGAGAATATGAGCAAGGTTTTCGACATCAAAACATTACATCGAAAGGTTTCCAAACTGCGTACACAACAACAATGACGAATAGAAGATGCCGCGGAGCTTCAGGACTAAGCAAAGCAAGTTACATGACCCATCCACCCGGTCCATGAGAGGGTGTGACAGGCGTTGTGAGCGACATGAGTTGAAACTTCCGAACATATTAGTTCCAAACTTGTGGAACAAATTTATAAATTTAAAGAAGATGTGTAGAGATAAGTGGAAAAAGTAATCAAAAACTGTCAAGAGTTTTATAATAAACTCAATGTGACATAAATATCTAGATGAAGTGGCTTGGGATGAGCAAAAAGTTAGTGTTGGGGGCCTATTGGCCCTAGGAAAGTGCGTACCAGTTTTGTTCTAAATGTTAAGAATCAGGTCGCAAGGAGAGCAATGTTGTGATGGAAAATGAGAAGAGTAAGTCGAATCAAGGAATTCAACATGTTTTGAGGTAACAATAAATGTAAGAGGAATTCATTTTTAAATGCGTATATTTAGATTGAAAATTTTTAAAATAATAATATTTTATCACCATATATGTCTGATTTATATATGTCTTATTTCATGCAGATGCGTCTGCACAACGGGGCTCTTCGCTCCGTCATAGGCATAGTTCGGGTGGATCTGCGGTGAACCCTCGTAGCGGGAGTCATCAGAGGACTGGTAAGTATACCACTGTGCATGATGTACTCTTTGTTGTTAGTTACATAAAATTAAATTCTCTTGCATGTGTATATTTAATCATTAACTTGTATACATTTATATTTTCACTGTAGGTGCTTCGCCTAGGCGTCCTGCGACGCAACACGCCTCTGCTGGGGAGCCCAATGGCAGCCACTCTGGCAACCTTTCACTGGGTGATATCGATGATGACATTACTGCTGCTGTCGGTGGGGAGGCTCCCCCCGAAGGTATATTAAATGCACTTTTTTTTCAGTTGTCAGTACCTTTAATTTTTATTGATTTCAAATTCAGCTACAGTTAATATATGTATTTTGACTGACATTTATGTTTTCATCCAATTTTCAGGCCACGTAGATGCTGTCCAAGGCGTTGACCCTTCCCGGGAAGCAACCTGGGATGATGAGGTCGCCCGCATCACATTGCGGGACATTGAGGCGCAGCGTGAGCGCTTGCAGGATAGAATCCGTTTCGTTGCACCCAGCTCTCCCACATCTGCTTCGATGTGGATCATGTACGAAGAAGTAAATGATCTACTGAAGATCTACAAAGCCATCAGACCATTGGGTTCCCTTTGGGCAGTGGCATGCCAGACTAGAAGGGCTAGGGTGATGGGGCCTGATAAATGGCCTGCAGTGAAAGAGGCCACTAGAGGCCATGATGTGAAGGGAACACTCTTTGATATCCCTCCTGACCGCTGTGCTGTTCAACTGCTTAGACTCAGGGAGTTTAAGCTAGAGGCTGCAGTGCCTTTTGTTTATGACAGATTCATTGGAGTGTGGGGCATGTTTCCCAACCACCACCAAATCCCACTGTACTTTGCAAAACATATATATGCATAGTTTGTCCTGGATATGCATCCAGATTACACCAGCACACCCTCAAACTTCTATGGTGCTGGTGGGGGACGTAGTGCGACGCGTCCCGGGGCTAGGAGAGACCCTGCAGCTCAGCAGGAGCCACAACATTTGGTAGGAATCCCTAGTAGGACCTTGCTTAGGACAGCGGACATCGCCGATCAGTCCCAATTGGTGACTGAGGAGTGGAGTTCACTGGCACAGGCCACACGCATGGCAATTCATGGTACCTTGATGGCTGTCCAGGAAAAGAGAGCCAGAACACCCACCGCACCTACAGATCCTGAGCTAAAGTGGGTGGACGATGATGTTATCCACCTTCTCGATCCCCAGACACTCGCGGAGTATGCTATCACATCCCGTGATGCATATTTTCGACTGCAGCAGAGATGCAGGCCTCAACCGACGGGACATGTATATCTTTATACAATTACGTATTCATTTGAATGTTTGAATATCAAATTCTATGTCATCATTTGATTGTCTTGATTGTAATGTATCCTCAAATGAATCATATTTTGAACTAATACGTTGCTTTGTGTTATATCTCCATGTAGGAGCCCACTTTCATGGAGGTCCTTTTTTCCAGCGACGCATCTGTTAGAGGTCCTTCCCACGTTTCGACAGGGAACGTCGATGAGGTATGTGTTAACATTCATCCTTAATTTGAATTTCATAATTAGTCAATTGTTGTACGCATAATACTAAATGGTTTGTTCTAAATTTCGTCATTTTTCTTATTCAGATTGTACAGGATAAAGGGAAGGGTCTCGCACAGGATTGTACACAGTCTCGCCCATCTCCTACTCACAGCACACCAATCGATGAGGTAAGTTATTTATGTTCGAATTGTTTGCACATTTGACTAGTAAAACACTCATTTAACAACTTCCCTAAGCTGTTGTCTCATCTTTCATTTATTTATTAATAAAATATTATGCAATTACATTAAATTATCCTTGACCCCACTTGGTCATTAATTACAAATTTTAACATAAAATATAACATAATGTTTCTTAAAACATAAAAATGTTTTCCAAATTGGGGCATGTGACATTGATAATGTGAAGGCCAATATTCTAGATAAGGAGGGAACTTAGCCAGATGAAGAGAGATTGATATTTGTAGGAAAACATCTTGAATATGGGAGGACTCTGGCCAATTACAACATTCAAAAGAAATCTACGTTGCATCTTGGTATTCAGCTCCGTGGTGGTATGCAAATATTTGTAAATACGTTGACGGCTAAGACGATCACACTAGAGGTTGGGAGCTCTAATACGATTGATAATGTGAAGGATAAAATTCAAGACAAAGAAGGCATTCCTCCTGATACGCAAATGCTTATTTTTGTTGGAAAGAAGCTGGAAGATGGCCAAACACTTGTTGATTACAATATTACAAAAAGGAATCTACCCTCCACCTTTTCTTGCATCTGTGTGGTGGGTTTTGAAAACCTATTTTTAGATATTGGTTTCATTTTTTGTAGGCTTTTAGATGTTGGTTTCATATTCTCTATTGTTATTAGATATTCGATTGCATGGAGAGGTAATGATTGTAGCTTTCAATCTTCTTTGATTTGTGTGTGAATAAAATTACTCTAAGAATTTCCATGATTCTAAATTTTCCATACTGTTTGTTACTTCACCATGGAGGTTTGAGTAGATAATTGTCAATATTTATCATGAAATGAGTGTTTTTCTTGCAATCTCAAGTGATTGTTTTCTGGAAACTTTTACTATGATGATGAAGGTTGTTTTGTTGTGTTGCTTTACCATGGAGGTTTAATTAGATAATTGTCAATATTTATCATGAAATTATTACTTTGCTTGCAATATGAAGTTATTTTTTCTGAAAATTTTTACTATGATGATGAAGGTTTTTTTCTTAGATCAATAGCAATAGTTAGATCGATATAGTAGTCAGTTAGCTGTAACATTTAATATTTGGTTGCATTTTTATTTAGTTACA
>LPNX010913050.1:98229-109054 GCA_001517045.1 Pseudotsuga menziesii
TAATAGTGCATGAATGTCTTTTTTATTTATTGATATTGGAGATATTAAGATATGTTATGTACTTGGATGAGAGTGTTTTTGTGATTTTATTTTAAAATTAAAGAATATATTTATAGTTATTTTGGGTTATTTTGAGAGTGAAATTTTAAAATTAAGGTTTTTATTATAATTTGGGTGTATTGTATTAGGAGCAAAAGAGGTATTGTTTTTGGTATTTCATTTAGAGGTTGTTGCTAGGCTTTCATTCAAAGGCATTTTGGATTATAGGTTTTCATGTAAATATAAATTTTGATATCTTGTTAATTGTTATTGGTCCATAAAAAATCATTTCAAGGAAAACACAATGTTTGGTGGTAGTTTTTGTTGTACATGATTACACACCTAATAACCATAGGTCTGGGGTTACCAACATACTCAATTAACTTGCAGACAATTGACTTCTAAAGTGCATTAAAGGAAATAGGAGGATGAGAAAGACTTACTTGATTAATGCAGGTTGATCCTTGCTAGTATTCTTCCGTTCCGCTTCACCTCCAAAGACTTCAAGGTTGCTCCACTTTCACCTGTCAAGATCCAATCTTCCAGATACAAGATTATTCATATATATATAAGCATGTTAGATAAATCATATATAAAATGCAGAAACATAAACATTTATCAAACCAAGATACATGAGACACATGTGGAAGAAGGATTCTCTTTATTATCAACAATGAAAGAGTTCAGATTACAACCCAACGCCTGAGACAAGGAATCCTCTGTAACCAAAGGATTCTGAGTTCCACTGCTCCAAAGAATTTTGTAGAAACTCCACCAGCATAACTTTGCTCTCCAAGTGTATCTATGAACACCCCCCCTAAGGCCTGTATTTATATGGAAGAAATAAGGCAGTTTCGAAGGTTGAGGAGGTTGAGATAGTTAAGGTAATTAAGGTAAAAATGCTTAACTAATCTCAAATCATCACGTGTTTTTATGTTTAAATGTCAAGGGACATATTTGCGGGTAGGGAGAAGGACAACCCGTGAATGATTCGCGAGTTGCTATAAGAGAAACCCGCGAATACATCCATTCGTGAATTGCAACAACCGACACTCACGAATGATTCACGAGTTGCACATATGGAGAGTCGCAAATACAACTTAACATAGCAAAATGGCAAAGTAACCAGCTGGATGGAGGAGGAATGTATTATATAATAAGCCAAGCTATAGTTTTTTCGGCAAACCTCAATCCATAGATGTCCTTTTGTGTGCCAACATGAGGGATGTCAGCACTCGGATGGAGAGGTGCCATTCAGGTGTATAACAGATGCCCCCTAATGTGTGAGGTTAGAGGGAAACGATGGCCGAAATACATTATAATGTTTATCTTTGGAGAACTCAAAAATCCAATGGAGTAGAGAGAGTACATAAAACAAATACATAGTAATGCCATATACAAAGTTACATCTGAGGATGCTATGTTCAATTTACTAGAACAGTAGCTCTTTTACAATATTTGAGTACATCATATGATACGGGTATAAAACCACGTATATTACAAAGGTGGATCGAAGCCACAATATACAATAATGATGAGTCTTCAAAGATCTGGAAGATGTATATAGGAATAGAACATAGTCTTGCGCAACTTAGTCCATAGGTGAGGAACTAAGGTCTTCATAAAGAATCCCAAAGAACTAGTACAATCCAAGCCATGTGAATAAGGGTAAGATGAAGTCAAACATGGAGAGTATTCAACAGTTTGTCAACCAATAGATGATAATTAACAACTGAAGCAAAGGAATTCACCAATGATGAAAGTGAATCCTGAGGTACGATCGTCAAAACTCTAGGTCTTCGCCATCAGGAAGTATTGAAATGGAACCATGTTGTGATCAGGAAGGAAACAGATCCTCCAATGGATCACAAGAGTGACTAGGAACTGGGAAAAAAGAAGGGAGACACAAATAGATAACATATATAACAATGATGGGATCAGGCTATAGATCAGACATTGGGTAGAGTCCTTAAATAGTGAGCAAAACACAGAGATGACCCAAGGCAGTGTATAATTTATAGATAGAACAACTAGGCTTATCTGTCATGAAGGAGACATGATCAGATTCCCCAGGTATAATGGACAAGAGGAGGAGTAAGAAACTCAAAGTGATAGCTAAACAAAAGTGGACACTTAAACATGGATATCAAAAAACAAAGAGTGCTATGTTCAAGGATGACATGTTGCCATTACTGAAAATAAGAGAAAACTTCTTCCTTACCTTCCCTGTTAAATTTTGACCAGTCCAGGAAAGTAAACTCGGTTCCCTCTTCCTTTTTTAACAAGCTTGAAGAGATGGGAAAATAATGCTTGATAGTGTCACTAATCCGTGGATTTAATGAGCCCGAACTAGTACATTCTCAGCTGGTGTTTTCACATTTAGAGAGTCTGAAAATGCCAAAGAATACTCCAGGGGGGTCCTTTTTCATCCAATTTAGTCTCCCGAGGCCGAAAAAGTATAAAAAAAAACCACAGAAGAACTCTCTTAACTTCCAAAGAAGAAAAGGTGAACCTTTTTCGTACTTAGTCAGGAAGGTCTGAAAAAGGTTAAATTACCACCTACCCAACACTCCTTCCAGAACATCATAAAATAGCTTGAGTTTTACGAGTGTGAAGGAAATCAAGATCACTCAGAAAGATCCATTTGGTTACGAGAAATGGGGCTTACAACAACAAACTCATTTCTTTGTTCTTGAGTGTTTAACGAGCATGACAAAGGCACAAAGTACACTCATAATCTTTTTCATGTTTGGGTCCAAAGCACGAAAAAGAGAAAACTAAGCTCAAACCAGGTGTTCCTTTTCTGTAAATTTAGTCCCTCGGGTCTGGAAAAGTGATAAACCTATACCTGATAATACTCTTCTCAATTCAAAATAAAAGAGAGTGATCCTTTCTCGTATTATTCCGCATGGTCCAAGAAAGAGATAACCTACCACCAATGTAGATGCCCATTCAGATATTCTTAACGAGCTCGAACGGATGAGATAACTCGACAGTCAAGTCTGTTTTGAAGGAGTCAGACCTAGGCCTAAAGAAACTCCATAAAGGTGGGGAGTCCTATAAAGGAATAGCTTGTAAAAAGAGATTCAGAAGAAGCTCTATTTGGCATGAAAAATAGCTAAGAGGATACCCTTGAACCTGAAATAGTGACGGCATGAGTACCAAAGAATGTCAAAGGCATATAAGGATGATACTCATGAAATAAGGGCCCTAGCCATGGAAGAAAAATGGTAGAGACAAGGGACTAATGGTGTAGAATACCATAGTCCGTGGCAAAATGTTGAATACTAAGGTTAATGTGGAGTGATAAGATGCCAACATGTGTTGGAAATAGCAAAACCACCCTATGGGAGCAACAACACTTTGTAAAAGTTGATAAACCTGTTCCAAGGCACAAAGAGGGTGATATTAGTTAATTGAAATTTCAAACTATGAAAAAAGACCCACTTTATGAAATATAATTTCTATAAAAATCTTGAAAATTAAAACAAACTCACCATTTGAAATTTTGAGCCAAAAAAGCAAAGTTTTTCCTCTACCTTTGAGCCAAAAAAGCAAAGTTTTTTCCTTAGGTAAGCCTACACCGTAAGCTCGTCAAATTGATCCAAGCAAATGTTAAGTTTAATTGTGAATTCAGTATTTAACAGCATCCGAAACTATGGAAGTGCGCATTCACGAGTTGCTAAGAAAGAAAGTCGCGAATACATGTTACATTCGCGGGTTTCCTAAGGGTGAATCCACGGACCTAGGTAACACTTTTTGGCAAGTGCATTTTGCCAAAAACAAAAAAACGTGCCTCAGTCGAGGGCTTGTTAAACCCTCGACCGAGGTTTTATAAAGCCCTCAACCGAGGTTTTTTTTAGCCCTCGGTCGAGGTATTATCTCGGTCGAGGTATGAACCTTGGTCAAGGTACATACCTCGACCGAGGCCCCTGTTTCAAAAAAAATTATAAATACGGGCCGCGGGGGCCCCGGCCGTCATTGTTAACATTTGGAAAGCGAAAGCTCGACCGAGGAACAACAACCGTCGCCCCAAAGCAACCCAAGCACCCCAAAGTAACCCAACCTCGTCACAATGTCAGAGCCAAGAGGTAACAGTTTAAATTGTTTTTCAATTTAAATGGAATTAAAAAAAAAAAATTTATAAATTTATAAAATTTGTTTTAAAATTTGATAAATATATGTTTTTATAATTTTGTTTTCAAATTTAGTAAATGTATGTTTTTATAATTTTCATGTTTAAAATGTGTACCGGCAAGCAGAAATGCTGTCGGATTTTTGAAAATTTGTAGTTAAATTGAATTTTTTTATTAATTTGTTATATATATATATATATATAAATTATGTCAACCGGTAGGGTTTATGCTACCGGTTTAATTTTGAAATGTGTCTCGGGCAAGCCGAAATGCTGCCCAATTTTTTTCAATCCTCTGTGAATTCATGGAGGATTGAAAAAAATCGATAAAACACCAACTAAACAAACCTATATGAGCCATAGAGACAATTAATCAACTGTAGGCCCGAGACAAATAATAATTTTTTTATAAAAAAATTTTATAAAAATTTATTTGAAATTGGTTTTTAAGAGCATGTGCATGATACATGATTCACAGAGGAATCGGTCTTAGGGCCTTTGTCTCTAGTATTTTGTCATAAAGCATGGCCTAGACCACACGGCCTACCCTTTGTATAGACAATGTAAAACTCGGAGTTATATCCTTATTGGACGTATTGAGCAATAGGTGTGGTTCTCTATGTTTTAGAAATGATCACCGGAGGAAATAGTTGCCTTTGGCCCTACATGAAGGTTGTAAGCATCAAATGATCATCAATTTTTTTTAAACAACTACACACATGACCTCTTAATGGTAAGGCTAGTTGATGCCTTATAGAAATAGTAATGATGTTATGGGTGCCCTTTCATGAACCATGATCCTTACCATGAACTATTAATGCATAAGTCCTTGGTTCCTACTCCTAAGAATTCTCACTAGAGTCCTTGGATCCTACTCCTAAGAATGCTCACTAGAATCATTTGAGTTATTCCCAAGTAGCAATCATAGGTTCAATTAAATTTCCTTGTGGACAACATGACTATGTTCACGGTGGAAAAACACATATGTGGGAGTTGACAGGATCCATTTATGCTTCCTGGTTTGAATTTTGTGTCCCCCATGCAAGAATTTCCACGTGTTTCATTGTGCAAAACCCTAGTGTCCATTCTAGACAAATTAAAGGTTCCTCCATCCATGTAACCTGTAGGAGATGAGCATCCCTACCTATAATCCAATGGAATCAATTATCTTACGACTCGATGCACAAAATATACTCCATTGCCATTTGTAAGTCTTCCACAAGAGCTAATTAGGGACACATGCCAAATTGGTCCGAGGGCCTAAAACCACCATTAAGCTTTCAAATTGAGCTCCGTAAGTTTGGGCATGTGTATCTAGGCATGTAAAAGGTGGTGAGGATGACCGAAAGATTTCATGGTGGGTTTCATGGAATTTGACCCCCCAATCAGAGAATTTCTAGGGTTTCTAGGGTTTATAATAAAAATTAGGGTTTAGGATACAAACTAGGATTTCTATATATTTTGAAGTTAGCCTTGAAATTTTTTATGTGTTTCAAAATCATGTCTAGTTAACATTACTCAATGGGGACATTGCATTTGTCATTAAAGTAATCAATCAACTTAGGGATTCTACAAACTAGGGCATAGCCTACAAACTAAGTTTTACATTGCAGACTAGGAGTTAGTATACAATATAGGGTTTAGATGCAACATAGGGTTAAGTACAAGTTAGGGCTTCTATAAGGTCAACAATGATATTGCAAATTTGTAAAGGTGTGAATTTTTAATATTATATATCACTTAATGGGTACATTGCATTTGCTCTATTAGGACAAAATCAAAAGGAAGTGGAAGTGCAACAAAAAGAAATAACTAAAAATGTTCAAAAGATTCAAAAGGCCAAGGCACTTTGTGCCAAAGCATGTGTGTAGCTTTCTCAGTCTTGGGAAGCCTTGATGGATGATGTGGAGTTGGATCAAGTAACTAAGTAGCTTCATATTGCTGAGGAAAATCTGCCTGAGCTAATAAATGCTTTAATAAATTGTCGTCGTTCGAGAAGATGAGCAAGGTTTTTGACATCAAAACATTACATCGAAAGGTTTCCAAACTGCGTACACAACAACAATGATGAATAGAATATGCCACGGAGCTTCAGGACTAAGCAAAGCAAGTTACATGACCCATCCACCCGGTCCATGAGAGGGTGCGACAGGCGTTGTGAGTGACATGAGTTGAAACTTCTGAACATATTAGTTCCAAACTTGTGGAACAAATTTATAAATTTAAAGAAGATGTGTAGAGATAAGTGGAAAAAGTAATGAAAAACTGTCAAGAGTTTTATAATAAACTCAATGTGACATAAATATCTAGATGAAGTGGCTTGGGATGAGCAAGAAGTGAGTGTTGGGGGCCTATTGGGCCTAATAAAGTGCATACCATTTTTGTTCTAAATGTTAAGAATCAGGTCGAAAGGAGAGCAATGTTGTGATGGAAAATGAGAAGAGTAAGTCGAATCAAGGAATTCAACATGTTTTGAGGTAACAATAAATGTAAGAGGAATTCATTTTTAAATGCGTATATTTAGATTGAAAATTTTTAAAATAATAATATTTTATCACCATATATGTCTGATTTATATATGTCTTATTTCATGCAGATGCATCTGCACAACGGGGCTCTTCGCTTCGTCATAGGCATAGTTCGGGTGGATCTGCGGTGAACCCTCGTAGCGGGAGTCATCAGAGGACTGGTAAGTATACCATTGTGCATGATGTACTCTTTGTTGTCAGTTACATAAAATTAAATTTGTTTACATGTGTATATTTAATCATTAACTTGTATACATTTATATTTTCACTGTAGGTGCTTCGCCTAGGCGTCCTGCGACGCCACACACCTCTGCTGGGGAGCCCAGTGGCAGCCACTCTGGAAGCCTTTCACTGGGCGATATCGATGATGATGTTACTGCTGCTGTCGGTGGGGAGGCTCCCCCCGAAGGTATATTAAATGCACTTTTTTTTTCAGTTGTCAGTACCTTTAATTTTTATTGATTTGAAATTCAGCTACAGTTAATATATGTATTTTGACTGACATTTATGTTTTCATCCAATTTTCAGGCCACGTAGATGCTGACCAAGGCATTGACCCTTCCCGGGCAGCAACCTGGGATGATGAGGTCGCCCGCATCACATTGTGGGACATTGAGACGCAGCGTGAGCGCTTGCAGGATAGCATCTGTTCCGTTGCACCAAGATCTCCCACATTTGCTTCGATGTGGATCATGTACGAAGCAGTAAATGATCTACTGAAGATCTACAAAGCCATCGGACCATTGGGTTCCCTTTGGGCAGTGGCATGCCAGACTAGAAGGGATAGGGTGATGGGGCCTGATAAATGGCCTACAGTGAAAGAGGCCACTAGAGGCCATGATGTGAAGGGAACACTCTTTGATATCCCTCCTGACCGCGGTGCTGGTCAACTGCTTAGACTCAGGGAGTTTAAGCTAGAGGCTGCAGCGCCTTATCTTTATGACAGATTCATTGGAGCGTGGGACATGTTTCCCCACCACTACCAGGTCCCACTGTACTTTGAAAAACATATATATGCATAGTTTGTCCTGGATATGCATCCAAATTACACCAGCACACCCTCAAACTTCTATGGTGCTAGTGGGGGACGTAGTGCGACGCGTCCCGGGGCTAGGAGGGACCCTGCAGCTCAGCAGGAGCCACAACATTTGGTAGGAATCCCTAGTAGGACCTTGATTAGGACCGCAGACATCACCGATCAGTCCCAGTTGGCGACTGAGGAGCGGAGTTCACTGGCACAGGCCACACGCATGGCAATTCATGGTACCTTGATGGCTGTCCAGGCAAAGAGAGCTAGACCACCCACCGCACCTACATATCCTGAGCTAAAGTGGGTGGACGATGATTTTATCCACCTTCTCGATCCCCAGACACTGGTGGAGTATGCTATCACATCCCGTGATGCATATTTTTGACTGCAGCAGAGATGCAGACCTCAACCGACGGGACAGGTATATCTTTATACAATTACGTATTCATTTGAATGTTTTAATATCGAATTGTATGTCATCATTTGATTTTCTTGATTGTAATGTATCCTCAAATGAATCATATTTTGAACTAATACGTTGCTTTGTGTTATATCTCCATGCAGGAGCCCACTTTCATGGAGGTCCTTTTTTCCAGCGACGCATCTGTTGGAGGTCCTGCCCATGTTTCTACAAGGAACGTCGATGAGGTATGTGTTAACATTCATACTTAATTTGAATTTCATAATTAGTCAATTGTTGTACGCGTAATACTAAATGGTTTGTTCTAACTTTTGTCATTTTTCTTATTCAGATTGTACAGGATAAAGGCAAGGTTTCTCACACAGGATTGTACACAGTCTCTCCTGTCTCCTACTCACGGCACACCAGTCGACGAAGTAAGTTATTTATGTTCGAATTGTTTGCACATTTATCATCACATTATAATTTACATGGTCAAATTGTAATTCTCAAGTTCAAATTGTAATTAATTAATATAACTAAATTTTAATGTCATGGAAATAGACACAGATACATACAGCTGTAGAAGAGGGTGTTGGAGCTGCCATGATGTTTACACATGAGTGGGATGTCGCTCACCAGCCGGTTGCTGGTGAAGGCCTATCTAGGCAGGCGGGTGACAGCATCCCAGATCTGACACTCAACTCCACCGAGGTGAGTTCATAGATTTATGTTTCATATATATATTTAATTTTGTCACCTTGTACATGTAATTTAAATATGTGGGATGTAACTGACTTGCAAAGTTCACGCTTTTAACTTATGCAGTTGTCAGACCTGGACTTTCTTCTTCGTCAGGCGGATGAGGAAGGCCAGGGGCATACTGCAGTTGATCGTAGTGATCGTGATGATTTATCTTTGGATGGTTTGCCTGGGGGTTTCCCTTAGCCTTTGTTATTTGTGGACTTTATTATTTTGGACTATATGATTATCGATATATATATGTTGTTATCTATGGACTGTTTTTTGAACATGATGGATTGTTAAATGTTTAAATAACTATTTGCAATTATAGTTTAAAGTTTAAAATTTATAGTTAGAAAATGTTAGAAAATTACAACTCTACAATTATAGTTTAAACGTACAATTTTTAACATAATTTACAATTAAAATGTTAGAAAATTTACAACTCTATAATTTACAGTTACAATGTAAAATCCAATTTAATTTACAAAAAACATTTACAACTACAATTTTAAATTTGATTAAACATGTGTAAAAAAAATTTACAAGTTTGCAAAATTGTATGTACGAAACAAAACACACAATTTAACATAACTTACGATTATAATGTTAGAAAATTAATCTCATTTACAAAATAAAGGACAAGAATTTACAATCTATTTACAAGAGTATGAAACATGTAGGGTATTCGAATTTATTTCGATATTCTACATTTTGTTGTGTAATTAAGTAATATATGTTGGGATCATGGATTTGTATAGTTTGGACTTTCCTTATTTTGGTTGTTTTTATTAGGAGGTATGATGCAAATGTCTCTTATATGGTTTGTATAGATATGAAATTTTCTAAATGCTATGTTGATAGTATTATTTATGGATTATGTATGGGTGCATTGAATTAACATCAATGGTTGTTTTTCTATTGAACTCACAATTTAGAAACTTTATTGCTTATGTGAAAGGCATTGGAACCATAATATATAGAGTATGCATTGATTATTGTGTCTGCCAATGTTAATATATGTGTTATTCCATGGTGGTATTCCATGGTCGTCAAGCACTAGTGGAGAACTACATAGGGGTAGAATTTCCCAAATATATTGTTGAATTTTGAAAATAGTCAACAACATGAGGAAATACGCCAACTAGATTCATTCATTATCCTTTGTTGGTGTTCACAATGCCCCAAAAGGAAAACAATCTTACTTAAACAAGTCTTATCCTAGTTCCAACATATTTCCAATCAATATATAAGGATATTAAAAAAGAAAGTGTTAGATCTATAAATGATGATAGATATCATATCATCCCTCCTCAGAAAATAATCCTATCAGTAGCGGACCACATAACTAAAAACCTTAATATATGAAATTGTTGAACCTAAGGTACATGTCCCTACCAGAATGAGTGACTATAGAGAAAAATAACATATCATAGATTGTATCTAATTTGGTATCTCATATAAATTTGATTTCTTCAATAAGGTGAGTTTCATGATATGTGTATAGGTAGTTACATTTAAAAAGATTGAAAAAAGATTGAAATAAGTCCTTAATAAGGTTGGAGACACATTAAAAGTAGAAACATGGACAACCATAGCAAATAAAGAAAAAGTAAAGGACCTGGAAGAAAAGATAGTTTCCTTGAGTTCTAATCCTTATGATGGATCTCAAATCAAGTCTTTAATAGGAACTAAAGTCAATGATATTTCCAAACTCAAGAAAGAGCTAAATTTTCAAATGTATATCTAGTTCATATAGTTGAGATAAAGAATGTTGAACAATAAAAAGAAGAACTACCGGCAATTATGGTAAAGTTCCAAGGTCTAGTATAAGATAAAGAGAATAAGATAAGTTATTTGTTAGCACAAATAAAACCTCTAAAATCACAAATTGCTACCAACTCACAATCTATACAAGCATAGACAACTGCACCAAACCTGTCAGAATA
>LPNX010913050.1:113612-130402 GCA_001517045.1 Pseudotsuga menziesii
CCTACCATTCCTAGCACAGAACTGAGTGGAGTTGATACCGATAGATTCACCAACGAATCTTCTATCCATTGACGTATCATCCACGCATTTTGGCATTCATATGATATTTATTTTTTAATTACTTCTAAAACTTATACTTAGAAAACCACACTGCAACTTCGAAGCAGCTCAAAGAAAAATCCGCAAAGTTAAAAATACATAGCCAAAAAATTCTTAAAAATGCACACATCACATATCGACGTGTCCTCTTCAAAAGGGTATCTTTGGTTTTTCAATTTTTGAAAAAATAGAAAAAAATTCTTTACGTGGAGAAATATGTGTTTAAAACTATGCTGAAATCGAATGTGGTCACTTTCGAAAAATAATAAATAATTGTATAATGCGAAAAAAATTAACAAAAAAATATGCATATCACACTGCATTTTATGTAGATCATGCTCATATATATATATATATTTTTAAAATTATTAATGCAAGATTGAATTACTCTATGTGGACACGAGCCACTTATTAGCTTCTTCAAATTTTTAAGGTCACACAGTTCATTAAATGCAAAAATTAACACATTAAACGACATCGGTATATTTTTAAAAAAATGTCACTATGAAGCCAACATAATATTATACAATTTGTTTTTTTACTGTAAGTCAAAATTCACATGGCATATATGCGTTTTGAGGGCTTCTATCTAGCACATGAGTAAAAAATCAGGTTTTCATCGCCAAATTTGGCCAAAAAGTGTTACCCATCTTCATGGAATCACCCCTAACTAGACAGTAGCGAATACTGTGCAGTGGGAAAAAGCTTAAAAATATGCAAGATTTTTTAACTTTTGATTATGAAATACTGAATCCAATTGCTTGTATTTTCCAGGTAAAAAATGGTTCTGGAGTGGAGGGAAAGGGAGCACAAAATAGTGGATAACACGGCGCTCCAAAGTGCACCCACCGTACAAGCATTGAGGACCAGTGAGCTGCTGAAATTCTTTTGTACATCACCCATGCGGGCCAATGTCTGCATAATTGAGTTCATGGTCAATTATTGGGATCATGAGATGGGGATGTTCAATCTACATGGTGAAACCTTAGAGCTTACCATGGAAGACATTTATTTCATTACTGGGTTCTCACGACGGGGAGCACCGGGGAACTTGGAGGGCACTGGCAGGGGCGGTGACCCCTTAAGTGTCCAAAACTATGTAGACATATTCTATACACTGGGTACTCAGAATAAAGGAAGCAACATTCTAATTGCAAACATCCAGGATTTTACTCTCTAGGTATTAGCTAGTACCATTGTGAGACTTGCAGGATCAACAAGGTTACATATGGCCACAAGGAACCAAATGAGAGTGGCAGTTGATTGTTTTAGAGGTGCTCGAGAGTTTCCTCCATTATGAGGAGACAACTATCCGACTGCAAGAGAGGAAGATGCAAGAATTTTGGCTATGCAAGCATATTAGTGGTGTTCTTCTTCTTCGAGACTACCAGCCATGAGCCCTGCCATACCACTACAGGTCAGATATCCATGTCAGCTAAGGCTGAGCCGGTGGGGAGACATCTTCCTCCGTCAAGGAGGAGGAGACATAGTACACAGCGTATATGATGCTAACTTGTATACTTGGTGGGAACGACAGCTGTCGATGCCGAAGCAGTTTCCATACGCCGGGATGGAATTCCGAGGTGATACCGACCTTGTCCTCCCTCCAAGCGGAGCATGGGGAGAGATAGGTAAGTAATTTTTAATTTTTATCATTATCAATTTTTTATGAATTTTTCAAATGATAGATATATACATATGTACAAGTCTTAATCCTATTCATGTGTCAAAATGCAGATATTGGACCAGTCCACCCTGAAGGGCACCCTCGTATGTGCGTACATCCTTTCATGGGTAAGGATCAAGGATTGATTAGGGTGCTATAGGGGAAGCTGGCCAGGCTAACCCAAAGAGTACCGACCATACGGATAGAGCATATCCCTGCAACCATGCAGGAGTTCGTATTTGGGGTTCCACCAGTTTGGCTACGTCTTTTCAGACAAGTGGCTAGAGCAGTGCTCGTATACAGAGACGCGGTGGGGGCTACCAAATCCAAGGAGGCTGAGGAAGCCAGGGTGCATAGAGATCATGGGGACCAAGGTGGTCCCAGTGGCCAGGGTGGTCCAGCTTAGACCTAGGGAATTTTGATAGACTATGATCCACATTTTTAAACATTTTGTATATGACGGGATCTACGGATTAGACTCGATCTATCTATGAGCAGATGTTTTACATATATATATATATATTTGTTTTTGTTGTCAGTTTATTTACAAGTGTCTTTCATATATTTGCTGTATATTTTTATAAAATGTGTGTGAGATGCCAATCCAAAATGTAATTAGCATATGCATTAGTCAATGAATTTTGGTTTCGTGGAATATGATTGAAAGTAATAACCTCAAAATGTATTTCCAATAAATGAATTTGCATGAACTGACGTAACAAGATAGGATTTCATACCTGATAAGATCGATTGAGCTGGGAAACTACCAACTAAGAATCCAAACGGACTTCAAGCTAGGTGATGCCACCTGACAAAGCATCCCATAGGAGCTCAATAACAGCCCTATACTCAGCAACATTATTAGAAGCAAGACCTAGACAAGTGCCTCCCGCGGCAACAAGATGTCCTTAGGGAGAATAGATAACCCATGCTGCCGAAGCTAGGTTACAAGTGTGATGGTTGGCGCCATTAGCGAAACCTACATACATTTCGGAAGGCATCTGCAACAACCAGCAGATAATATAAAAAAAAAAACTGACAAACTAATGTACATAAAAATACAAGAAAAAGTGCTAAGCCTAAGCATAGTACTTCTTCAGGTAGAGCCCATTTCTAGGCTCAGACAGCTTATTCCCATCATAATCAACTAACTCATATGCGCCCTTACTTAATACCTTCGACATGACATAGGGTCCTAACCACATAGCCTTGAATTTTCCTGCCCCCGGAGGTTCTTTATCTTGGTCCCAAAGCAAGACAAGTTCCCCTTCAGAGAAAACCCTAGGTTTGACCGTTTTATCATATTGATATTTAACCCTGTTTTTATGAGCCTGATTAGCAGTAAACACATCTCTACGTTGTTCATCAAGGTGTTCTAAATGTACCGGACGTTCCTCAAGCTCGGTCGTATCAGGTAACACATGAATGGCTATATTTAAAGATGGGATTTCGCATTCAATCGGAGTAACTGCTTCCACCCCGTGAACGAGTTGGAAAGGGGAGAAACCTGTGGTAGTCTTTACGTTAGTTCTGTAGGCCCAAAGAGCAGGATATAACATGATCTCCCAATTAGAATGGGATGCATTAATTGTCCATTTAAGGATAGTTTTTAAAGTCTTGTTGACAGCCTCAACCTGACCATTTGCTTGCAGATAGTATGAGGAAGAATTTTCTTGTCTAAATCCGAGCATAGTAGTCAGTTCCGTCATCATGTTAATTTGAAAATGACTACCATGGTCAGTGACAATCACTTCGGGAATACCAAACCTTGCAATAATCTGATTGAAAACAAAGAAAGTTGTTGTTTCCCCTTCGGCTTTGAAAGTAGGCATTGCCTTTTCCCATTTCGTAAAATAGTCAACCGTGACAATGATGTATTTATGCCCCCCAGTCGAGACTGGGTTGCATGTCACGTAATTAATCCCCCATTTCATGAATGGGCCTACCGAGACAACGGGAAATAACGGAGCAGGATGCGACCGCATTTTCCTGGTGTAAATCTGACACGGATGACAGCGCTTCACTGCTTCCACACAATCTTTAAAGATCGTGGGCCAGAAATAACCGGCACGCAATATCTTCTGGGCCATTGCTAACCCAGATAAATGACCCCCACATGCTCCAGTATGGGAATCATTTAGGAAAATCTCCGCTTCCTCATGAGTAAGGCAACAACACAAGATGGAATCTACCCCTCGTCAATATAATGTATCTCCTATAATGAGGTAGTTGTTGGCATGAAGGTGTAACTTACGTCATTCCTCCATAGAGGAAGTGGAAGGATACTTCAAAGTCTGGAGATATATAAGAATATCTCCGTACCAAGGATCAGAGGTGGATATCAAGAATATGTGCTCATCTGGGAATGAGTCATCCTCAACCACTACATTTTTTTCAGTGGGAAATTCTACTATAAGCTCAGCAAAAACTAAGGACTTTTTAGACTTAGGGGTGATTCCATGAAGACGGGTAACACTTTTTGGCCAAATTTGGCGATGAAAACCTGATTTTTTACTCATGTGCTAGATAGAAGCCCTCAAAACGCATATATGCCATGTGAATTTTGACTTGCAGTAAGAAAACAAATTGTAGAATATTATGTTGGCTTCATAGTGATATTTTTTTAAAAATATTCCGATGTCATTTAATGTGTGAATTTTTGCATTTAATGAACTGTGTGACCTTAAAAATTTGAAGAAGCTAATAAGTGGCTCGTGTCCACGTAGAGTAATTTAATCTTGCATTAATAATTAAAAAAAAATAAATATATGAGCATGATCTACATAAAATGCAGTGTGATGTGCATATTTTTTTGCTAATTTTTTTCGCATTATACAATTATTTATTATTTTTCGAAAGTGACCACATTCGATTTCAGCATCGTTTTAAACACATATTTGTCCACGTAAAGGAATTTTTTCTATTTTTTCAAAAATTGAAAAACCAAAGATACCCTTTTGAAGAGGACACGTCGATATGTGATGTGTGCATTTTTAATAATTTTTTGACTGTGTATTTTTAACTCTACGGATTTTTCTTTCAGCTGCTTCAAAGTTGTAGTGTGGTTTTCTAAGTATAAGTTTTAGAAGTAATTAAAAAATAAATATCATATGAATGCCAAAATGCGTGTATGATACGTCAATGGATAGAATATTCGTTGGTGAATCTATCGGTATCAACTCCGCTCAGGTATGTGCTAGGAATGGTAGGGTTTACACCTCTGCAAGGCACAACAAATTTTCCATTTGTTTGAATGAGGGCTAAGTCTGTTTTTTTAAGCCCTTGACCGAGGTATGAACCTCGACCGAGGTATCTAAATACCTCGGTCGAGGTATTTAAATACCTCGACCGAGGTATTTAAATACCTCGGTCGAGGGCTTTACAAACCCTCGGTCGAGGTATTAAGACCTCGGTCGAGGGCTTAACAAGCCCTCGACCGAGGTGCGTTTTTTTGTTTTTGCCGAAATGTGCTTGCCAAAAAGTGTTACCCAGGTCCGTGGATTCACCCTTAGCGGACTGGAAATCCAAGTCAAACTCCTGGAGAATGACTATGAATTTGTTAAATTTCCCCCCAACAATCCATCGGGATAAAACATATTGGAATGGATTCACATCCGCCACTACTGTAGTGGTCCTCAGTAAAATGTAGTGACGTAACCTCTACACAGTGTAAACAGCTGCTAAGGATAACTTCTCGATGTGGGAGTATCTAAGCTCAGGTCCGGCCAAAGCACGGCTAAGATAATAAATGACATGCTCAACAATCTTATCGTCCTCCTTGACTAGTACTACCCCAATGGTTGACTTCGACGCAGCCAGATATAATATAAAATCCCTAGAATAATCTGGTGGACGTAATAAAGGTGCCGACAGCAAATCTTTTTTCAATGCCTCAAACGCAAGTTGTGAGGTTTCATCCCATACAAATGGGGTGTCTTGTTTAAGCAAGTGCATGAAACCTTTAGTGATCTTGGCATAATTAACGATAAAACGTCAAAGGAAATTAGACTTTCCTTGCAGGCTTTGAAGTTGCCTGAGAGAACGAGGACGAGGCAGATTTACAATGGCCTCAACTTTCAAAGGATCCACCTAGATGCCTCTACTAGAGACAATGAATCCGAGTAATCTTCCTGACTCAACGCAGAATACACACTTGTGGGGATTCAAGTGAATTTTATAATATCTGCATCGTTCAAATATTAACCGTAAATGATCTGAATGTTGGATCCTCTTGCGAGAATGTGCGGGCAGATCATCAAGGTATGGTTCGACAATGGATTTCATGTCATGAAAAGCAAAGTTCATAGCCCATTGAAAAGTAGCCCCAGCATTTTTCAATCCAAAGGGCATTTTCTTATACACAAATGTACCCCAAGGACAAATGAAAGTAGTTTTATGTTGGTCTTCCGATTTAATTTGGATTTGATTGTAGCCGGAGAAACCATCCATAAACGAAAACATCTCACTTCCCGCACATGCATCTATGATCTGGTCTATAAATGGTGCGGGGTAGTTGTCCTTAGGACAGGCTTTATTGAGATCTCTAAAGTTTGTACAAATGTGAATAGTCCCTTGCTTTTTATTAACATAAACATGGTTGGACACCCATTCAGTAAAATCTATGGGATATATAAAACCATCTTTCAACAGCTTTTCAACTTCTTCCTTTACAGCTTTCGCTTTGAGTGGGTTCATGGGTCTTAATTTTTGTCGAACTGGCTTGGCATCAGGATAGGTTCGTATTTCATGTTCAACAATAGATGGATCTATGCCTGGCATCTCCTCATATGACCAGGCAAAGATATCGTGGAATTCCTTAAAAAGGGAAGTGTAGATAGCAATCTCCTCAGGAGAGCATATTGCACCTATATAGATGTTTTCCACGACATCTGGGTTCGCAGAGATGTTAATAGGTATAGTGGTAGAAATTTTTTCCATATTCCCCTCAGCAAACACTCCTTCCCTAGGTAAGGGATTGATAGGTATATCAACATCTTCTGATAGTCTCACTTTAAACTCTTGGCTTTCTATTCTGCTTAGTTCTGGAAGAAAATAGGATCGATGATGAAGATCCTCACAAATCTTATCATGTCCATTCATGGCTTCCAGAATAGCTTCATTTGAAGGTAAAACTGTGTCTAAACAATCTATAGAATGCGAAGAGTTTTCCGCCCATGCGGGCAAATAGACTTCTTCCAGATAATCCGAGACTGTAAGAGGATCTGGAATGGGATCAATAGTGGCTTGAGTGATGGCTTGATAAGCTACCTCCACTACCGATAAGGGAACTTCTGGTTCATGGGGAGTTGGGAGGACCCAAGGATCAGTCATATCGACAACCGTAGCGATGGACTTCCCCACACTAGTAGAACCAATATAATTGACAGGGGCTAGAAAATCAAATGTGCCCATCAGTGATGTGTACATTCCAACCCCCAAGCTCTGTGCAGCAGGTTTGTCCTGATCAACCAATGGCATAGTGGACTCATTAGATTCTAAACAACCTTTTCAGGTAAAATCAAGTTGGTCAACAGTAACCAATTTTCCCTCATGTGGAAAAACCACGACACGAAAAATGACCGACACAACAACGGATGTCGCATAAGTCCAATTCCTTCCCAGAAGCAAATTGTAGTCTAAAGGAGCATCAATCACTTCTACTTCAACAGACACTGCTTTCCCTACCAACTGAAGCTCAAAAGACGGTGGGATACCATGCGGACGAAAGGATCTTCCATCAAAAGAAGTAAGTAAAGTGTTTGATGGGACCATCTCTAGGGATCCAAGAGCTTTCCAACAGGTCAGGGACATAACACATGTAGAGGCCCCCTCATCAACAACTACCCTTCCAATGGTCTTACCACCATGGATGACATCTATTGATAGGGCTACATGGTAAGGCAGGCGAATTTTAACATCAGATAAATGAAATTTCACTGTAAAACGCGGAGAGTCCATGCTGCCTAAAGCTGCTAAGAGAGCATCCCGCTGAGCAGGACAACTCTGTAACACCTCTAATGCTAACATTACACATGGGGTTTGAGCTAAGTCTTCAACCACAGAGTAGTTTGAAGAATCCCTAGCATTGGGGTTATGCAAGGTCTTCTTGAAGACACCTTTTGGTATCTTCGACATAGTTTAAGCAGGTTTCTCTATTGTCAGAGGGTTGGAAGTTTCACCTACAAATTTACCCTTCTTAGGAGTATCTTTCTCATATTTTTGTTCCTGGTTTGCAACAAAGTCGAAGATTGAACCATGTTGATATAGTTTGGGTCAGGGGCAATTTGAGTGCCCCCTGCTACATTAGAAGCTGAAGCTGAGTTCTGTCCTTGGGGAAAAGGATCCTTTAGAACAACTGGTTGTTGAGCTTTGAGCAGCTTCTGGGCTTGATCCATAAGGGGACAAAGGTGAGTAAGGTGGTCCTCTTGGCACAACTTACAAGGGAACTTGACCTTCTTCTTTTCTTTCTTTCCCCCATCAGCATTGTTCATGGGATTTGGCTTGTTTTGATTTCCCTCTCCCTTCTTACCTTTATTTTTCTTCCCGCTGGGCTGCTGATAACCGTTCTGATAGGTTTGTGCAAAAAAGTTTGCACTCTGGGGGGAGGGGGCAGCCTTTTCTGCCTCCACTGTAGACTGTTTGACAGACAACTGGTGAATTTGTTTAGTCAAAGACTCTACGGTGGGAGAGTTCACGGACCCAACCACACCATCGGCATGGGGTCCAAGCTTAGGATTCTCCGCTTCGTGCAAAGGCCTCGGTTCCTCAAGGATGATCTCATATAAGATTCCAGACTGTGAATAAATCAATTCCAACTGCTGGGCCCTGAGTATGGCTTCTTCTTCATTTGCTACTCCTTATGTGGAAACGTCCTTAGATATGTATGGCAACAATGATTTAAGGAACCACTCTAATAGAAACTCAGGAGGAATGGTGGCTTTGATAAGGCTCTTTTTCCTCCTCCACTCTTGGATATGATTCGAGATGTGGGTAGCCTTGTTTTGTCTAAAAGTAGACAACAAGTTCGTTCCAAAATCATATCGGACCGAAAGCTGAAAGTGGCTAAGAAAAGCACTAGCCAAGTCCCAGAAACTACTGAAAGCAGTAGAAAGCAATTTGATATATCATTTTGCCGCAGTGCCTGTCAAGGTCCTCTGGAATAGCCTCAACCTAACTGAATCTTCATTCAACGAATTGGAAGAACACCATAAATGAAAAGTGGTGGCATGTGCCCCAGGATCTTCACCAGTTTTGCCTTCTAACTTAGGGATGTCCGATGGCAATTTGGAGGGAACAGGTGGCCACAAGGGGTCATTCCTTACCGGGTCGTTCATCAATTTTGACAAGTCTGGCAAGTTTAAAGTTGCCAAGAATGGAAGTTTGGGCCTAGCCGGGGCACTAGATGTGCCAGCTTGGGGATTGGAGGGACCTGCCCCTGAATGCCCATGGGAAAAAGTGGGGTTGCCCCCAGCCACCGGTTGTGAAGTGGGAAGGTTGCTTTGAAAAATATTCCATCCGTAAGCCACAGGATTGTGTGTGGGAGGTGCAGTGTAAGAATTTCGGGCCGTCCCCATAGAAACAGAAGACTGAAAGACAGTAGCAGGTATCCCTCCGCTAAACAACGAAAAGGGAGAGCTCGTGTATGGGACCGAAATAGGGGTTTAGAAGCTTTTCCCATAAGAGGTGTTGCTCCCAAAATGCACTCCTACATAGGAAGGATATGGACCTACATATGGATTGGATGGGGGAATGTGCCCCCCATTCCAAGGAAATCCTTGGACAAATGCCGAGGATCCTACTAGACCACTCTGGGTAGTGTAAGGGAAGGAATAAGGAATGGTAGGTATACTAGGGATCCCAGTAACCATGTCACCAGAAGTGCCTGCTATGTTTGAGTGAACCGGTGGTTGAACCACCCGGCTCGCTGGAGTCAAAGGTGTAGAAGGTAGACTAGATCTAGGGGAACTTACCGGGGGAGGTAGTACCCCTTCAATCGGAATGGTTAAGGTGAACATAAAAGGAATTTCTTTCGTCGAAGACATGGTACTATCCACAGGGACACCTAATACAGGTGAATCAAAAGGTTTAACCTGAACGATCACATGATCGTTTAAATCAGTAAAGGGGGTGTTAAAATTTCTTGCAAACTCGTCAGTCTGCAATTCTTCTATCTCAACTGTATCAAGATTAAAATGGTTAGAAATGAGTTCTGGTTCACCCAGAACTTCACTTATCCCTACCGGTTCAAACGAACCGTCAGTGTCTAATCTCTGCCTTTGGGGTAGAGGTGGAGGCTCCAATGTGGTGAGAGGAGTAAGGTTTCTCAACCTTTTTGACCTTCTAAAAGGTTGGTCCTCCAGAATTGAAAATTTGACAAATCACACCCTAAGGCCAACTAAACATAGTCAAATCCATAGAGCATACACTACAAAATTCCTAAAGCCTCAAGCAATCAAACCAGGGTAAAAGATATACTTTCCCGAAGAAAGATGATGAACGATTACTTGGCATCCTTGAAGTGGTTCTTAGGCACAAGCGGAGGAATCACCCACCGCCCTCCAACACTTTTAACAAGGGTTACCTTCCAAGCCCGTTCAAGGTGAACCATAAATAGCCTTCCGGTTTACCTAGGTATGAACCCTAAAACACAAGAGACTAAAGGCTGCCTTTGCTATACCAACAGTCTGGGGGGATAGTCGCAAGCCGAACTCGTACGCATGGGAAGAGTAGCTGAGCTCGAAACTCTGTCTAGGACAGAATCCCCAGATGCGTAAAAGTCCTGAGTTACATTTTGACAAGGATTTAGAGGGTTATCTCCTCTCTCCAAGCCTCCACGTGGCCTCGTGCTTAACTCTCGTTTGAGAGGAGCTTCCCAGATACAATGATAAAGTCAAGGATTTACCTAAAGAAAGGTCCACTACGTCTGAGTTTTATAACTTGTGGGAAGTTTACATTTCCTAGCCCACAAGTCTAGCCTAAGCTAGTAGGTGAAAGGCCCCTAAAAAACAAAACTTACTAGTAACTTTTAATTCATGCGTTCATTTTAGAGGGTTGTTTCTTACTCAAGAGGAAATGGAGTGATATACTTTATGGTGTTTTTGACTCAAAATAAGAAATAAATGAAAATAAAGGTGTATTCAAAGCAAAATTACCATTATGAAAGAAAACTTCTTTTCTTTTTGCAAAATATATATTGATGAACTAAATGCAACGATGAAAGAAACTAAGCCTATGTTTTTCTAGTTTTTGAGATAATATTTTTAAATTGAAATAAACACTACTTATGCAAAAAACAAAATGCAAAATCTTAACAATGTTTTCTTTTCACTTTTAAAAATACTCAAAATTCTACTATGCATCTACAATGCACTATACTTGAGTAAACTTGAAAATTATAAACTGTATAAAAACAACAAACTAAAGCAAACAGGCTAAAAGAACCAAAAGACAAGCAACAAAGAAAGGCTAGGAACCCTAGCTTGGGTGCAAACAATGACAAAAATCACTATAGACTTATGAAGGCAAGTGACAACCAGTTAGTGTCAGAAGACAGACTGGAAAAAACAGAGCCCAAGACCCTGATCACTGATCTAGACAAAGACACTTTAACCCATAACCCAAACAGGACAAAATACTTCAGCATGCAAGCAGTAAATAATCCAAGTAAAAGAGACTCAAGGGCTTTCGAAAAAGCACAAAGTGTGATCACCCTATGTATTTAGACAAGCTAGACAACATTCATAAAGAAAATCCACTCAGAAAATAGGGATTACTTAAATAAAAGAACAAGCAAACTTTAACATCAAAATCCCTACTTCCAAGCATATTTACGACTGTCTATAAGTGCAACCCACGGATGATCCACGACTGTCCAGTACAACAACCCACGAATGCAAACTTATATTTGCGACTGTTCAGAAGAGCAACTCGTGAATAGGTATAAGATTTTTCTCCAAAAACAAAAAAATTTCGCTAGACTTTCAAATACTGAGGCAAGTATGAACCAGGATAACAAATCACACACAGACTTCCAAGCAAAGACTGTTTAGGAGACAGAAACAACCGACAGTAGTCTGGGCTCCCCAGTGGAGTCGCCAGTTTTGTTGTACAGGATTACACACCTAATAACCATAGGTCTGGGGTTACCAACATACTCAATTAACTTGCAGACAATTGACTTCTAAAGTGCAGTAAAGGAAATAGGAGGATGAGAAATACTTACTCGATTAATGAAGTTCGATCCTTGCTAGTCCTCTTCCGTTCCACTTCACCTCCAAAGTATTCAAGGTTTCTCCACTTTCACCTGTCAAGAGCCAATCTTCCAGATACAAGATGATTCATATATATATATAAGCAGGTTAGATAAATCATATATAAAATGCAGAAACATAAACATTTATCAAACCAAGATACATGAGACACATGTGGAAGAAGGATTCTCTTTATTATCAACAATGAAAGAGTTCAGATTACAACCCAATGCCTGAGACAAGGACTCCTCTGCAACCAAAGGATTATGAGTTCCACTGCTCCAAAGAATTCTGTATAAACTCCACTAGCATAACTTTGCTCTCCAAGTGTATCTATGAACACCCTCCCTAAGGCCTGTATTTATATGGAGGAAACAAGGCAGTTTCGAAGGTTGAGGAGGTTGAGACAGTTAAGGTAATTAAGGTAACAATGCTTAACGAATCTCAAATCATCGCATGTTTTTATTTTTAAATGTGAAGGGACATATTCGCAGGTATGGAGAAGGACAACCTGCGAATGATTTGCGAGTTACTATAAGAGCAACCCACGAATACATCCATTCGCGACTTGCAACAACCGACACTCGTGAATGATTCGCGAGTTGCATATATGGAGAGTCACGAATATAACTTAACATAGAAAAATGGAAAAGTAACCAGTTGGATGGAAAAGGAATGTATTATATAATAAGCCAAGCTATAGTGTTTTGGGAAAACCTCAATCCATAGATGTCCTTTTGTGTGCCAACATGAGGGATGTCGGCACTCGGATGGAGAGGTGCCATTCAGGTGTATAATAGTTTTTCTTATATATAAAAGAAGAATTGAAATGCATATGAATTATTGAAATGTTATAGAGCCAAATTCTATGTTTTACTACATTGCATAAGTATGAGACAAGTGTCCTATTTAGATTTATTTTATGGCAGTCATTCGAAATTCAAAATTAACAATTATAAAACTATTTAAATTGATTCTATAGTAAGTTATTAGAAATTCAAAATAAATAATTATAAACTAAATAAATTTAAAATTTAAAAAATAGCATGAATAAATCATGGTTGAATTCATTTAACTAGAAGAATGTAAGATAGAAAAAATGGAATATAATAAATAGGTGATAACTTATGAATGAATAACTAGTAGATTCCTCATAAATAGATAAGGAATAGTTCATAAAAAATAACATAAAAATGAAGAAGTGATAACATATAACCAAACATAGATAAGTGGTAGTTTAACCTATTTAAATTAAAAAAATCAATTAATTTCTTAGGTTTTAGATTAAATTTTGAATCTATTCAAATATAAAACCTTGAATAAAACTGTGAAGCTAGGAAGCACAAAGACAAGAGGCAAAGAGTAGCATCAAATGTAAATGCAAGGGTAGATCTTAACTTTTTCAATGGTAGCCGAGACATTCCCTTTAGCATACACCCACAAATAAGACATGCATCCATTCTCACGGATCAATATTATCTAGGATTTTAAGCAACTCTATTATTAAGAGTCTCCTTCTCTTTTGAGTTCCGGGTAAGTGTAACATAAGGCCATCTTGTTATTATTAATTTTTTTTTGTTCTTCTATGTCATATTAATTACTTTAACTTATATATGATGGTAGCTTTGGTTATGCCAAATTTTATGTTTAATATTCTATATTGAGAAGTTTAACCATACTTGGTTTGATTTTTCCAAATTCAGTGATATTACATAGGTATATTGTAAGAGGATATGTTGGTGCTGAGTATCTATATTTTTTTCTATATTGCACTAACATGAGACAAGTGTAATGTAATGGATTATATGGAATTAGTTCTAAATTCAAAATAAACAATTATAATAAGAAGAATATAAAAATAAGAATTATAGTTTATGCATGAATACCTAGTAGTTTGTAATAGGGTGAGTGCACAAAGTTGAGGGTCTCTTTTGGCATGTTAGATCTAATAGAAAACTGAAAGAATAGACATCCATCAACTTGCATGGATATTTTGAGACACTTACACAATGAATCTTGCGATGAGTAAAAAACACGAAATTTAGGAAATTGAATGAACTTTCCAAATATATAATTTTTTTCTATTGAAAATGCTGTTAATTATCTAAAGTTAGATATTGTTTAATGGGCACTTTTTATTTTTGGGACAAATTATAAGGTATATGTTTTTGTGCATGTAGTGTCTTAGTGACTAAATGATGGAATAAACTTATGGAAATTGGTATACATATAGAGAACATATAGTACTAGTGCACGACTATTTTTCCAATAATAAAAATAATATTTTTAATTTTTTTTAATTATCTAAGAGATCGAACCTTGAAAACGGTACATCAATTGTGGGTGCAACGTTTGAATGTCTTAATGCAATTATTTGGAAAGGGGTTTTTTATAGCATATAGAGGTCAATGTTCTTTAGTGCACCATACAATGTTTTTTAAAATGGTTGAGAAATAAAATATATATGGACGAAACACTAACAGTGTGTTTTTTGAGTTGAGGAGTGATGACAGAAGATAAATAAGAAAAAAATAGAAAAAACTATGTATTCTTGTTAAAATTTACATGTTTGGAATCTGGAAAAAAAAACATACATGTTTCTAAAATCTCATAAAAAATGGAGGTGTGCAGCATAATCAGACGAATGGCTAAACACAATCATATTGAAAATTTGGATATAATGTTGAATTAGTCATGGTTTATCATACTCCAAGGCATATGCATGTTGAATCAGAAGCAAAGTTAGAAGAAGACACATAGGCACAAGAACACCATGCAAGCACGGGTGGAGACTCGACCTTATCATTTGGAGGGAATACATTTTTGAATTTAACCAAATCACGTGCCCATTTTAATGAACAATAATGCATGTGTGTTAACACAAAACGAAAGTGTGATTTTACGAATCACAATGCACACGCGTTATAAACTACTACAATGAATTTGGTTTTGTAAGTTATATCAATACTAAAATTATTTTATGTTCACCCCCACTCCCCTCTTCCCCCTAACTCATACTAACCCCCCTTCTTCATGTCCCTACCATTAACCGCCCCGCTTTGTCTCCCTAAAACCCCACCACCCCATTCATTCTCACTCTCTCTATCACATGCATATGTCCCCCCTTACCACTAACACCTGTATATCCCTTCCCCCCAACCCATAAAACCATAACCATTTCTCTCTACCTCTGACTCTTAAACACCCCTTATTGTTCTATCTCTAATCACTTAGCACCCTCCCCCATGGAAACCCCTAAACCTCCCTTCCTCTCTCTCTCACACACAGATGCCCCTAGCACCTATCTCTCACTACTAACATCTAAAACCTTTCTCTTGACTCTTTCTTGATCTCCAACTCATCCAACTACACTTATCCTCCAATGCTCTCTCTCTCTCTATCATAGACACCCACATTACACATCCACAGGTCAACCCCTACCACTAAAACCCCCCCACACCTATTTCCCCTAATTCTTACGAATCCCCCCTCCTCCTCTCCCTACCTCTAACTCCCCTCCTCCTACCTCTCTCCCCCCCTCATATCCATTAGTAAACCCTTCTCCACTCTCTCTTACTCTCCAACCCCTGACACCTAACATCCCCCTCCCCAAACCATAACACCCGCACACACACTCACGCGTCCATTGGTCCCCCCAACCTCTAACCCCCCTCCTCCTCTCCCTACCTCTAACTCCCCTCCTCCTACCTCTCTCCCCCCCTCATATCCATTAGTAAACCCTTCTCCACTCTCTCTTACTCTCCAACCCCTGACACCTAACATCCCCCTCCCCAAACCATAACACCCGCACACACACTCACGCGTCCATTGGTCCCCCCAACCTCTAACCCCCCTCCTCCTCTTACCTCTACCCCCCTCTTTTTCCCCTAACTCTACCCCCACCCAATCCCTTCAATCCCTTGACAACCCACCCCTCTCTCTCCCTATCTCTCACTCTCTCCCCACTATGTATCCCCCTACCACTAACACCCCCCCTCTTCCACTCTCTCTCTCTCCCAAACACATCCAACTACAAGTAACCCAAACCCCTAGATATTCCCCAACCCTCTGACTCTCTCTCTCTCCCTCTCTCTCTCACAAACACACACACACACAAATAGACACACATATATCCTTTTGTCTCCCCCTTCCATTAACAACCCCCTCCTCCACTTGTTCTCACTCCCCAAACCATCCAACTACACCTAACCCACACCCCCCTATCAATTCCCCAACCCTCTCTTTATGTCTCTCTCTCTCTCTCTCACACATCCCTTGACTCTCTCTCTCTCTCTCTCTCTCTCTCTCATGGACACACACACACACACACACACACATCCCCCTCCCCCTCTCCCGACCTCTAACCCCCCCCCTTCCTCCTGCTCTCTATCTCCCCACCATCTGACACATTGTCTCACTCTCTTTCCCCCTTTCTCCACTTACCCACAATCTCTTAACCCCCCCATCGGTCTCTACCACTAACTCCTTAACACTCCCTCTCCATGTCTACCTTTAACACCTTACCACCCCCCTCCCCCAAACCTTTAAATGGTATAAGCACAAAAAAAAGTATATAGTTCTAAATTTCCTGCCTGTTTCTGTTAATAAAATCGTGTGCTTGTTTTTATTAATAAAATAGCATGCACATTTCATTCAATGCTCCTAGACACCCCCACATTAATCTAACACCCCCCTCCCCCGCTCTCTTAAACTCCTAATCACCCCATACACATCCCTATGTCTCCCCTCTGACACACACACACACATACATCCCC
>LPNX010913050.1:130633-160493 GCA_001517045.1 Pseudotsuga menziesii
GACAAATTCCTTTGCAGGACTAGCTCTTGGATTGAGGGTAGAGGCAATAACTAGACCCTAGAATAGGTGGCATAATGTGCTATTGATGAATAAAATCCCAGTATAAGCAACAATTTTGTTGGATATGTAATTATTTGTTGTAGCATGATGTTTTTTGGACTCCGAAGTCTATTTAGAATATCTTTGTTTATATTTAATTTGGGCCATGTATGGATTCCACTTGAAGTTATTTTAGTTCTATGCCCTCTTTCTATATACCTGTGAGACACTTTAAATGCACAATTGTGTATAGTGGATTTTATGGTTGTAAGGTTTCCACTGTATTATATCATGTATGATAGTATGTGATTGGCATGCTTAATCAAACACATCAACCTAACTATGTGCTATACCCAAACCCTGTCACCAACATGTGATGAGATCCTTAACCCCTATGTTTGCCCTAAATCCCAAACTTGGAGTGGAAACTTGCTCTTGATGTTAATTCTAGATGAAAAAACCTAGCACCGTGATTTTCCTTTAGCTGATGAGTGGTACCTTGTTCAGCACTGCCTGAGTCCTATTGTAGAGAAGCGATGCCACCATGGATGTGCTTTGTTCTTGAAAAGGTTCTCACCTAAACCGCTTTGTCATAAGGGAACAAAAGTGGTACCCTTGGTAAAAGTGGAAAAAAAGAGGATTTCGAGGCTTCTAGAACATGATCCTTGTGTCCTCCCTTATCCCTATCAATATGGGTTAGTTGGAGTCAATATCCCTCTTGGTAGGATCTTAGAGCCACCTCACCCACAATTCTCTCAACTATCCCTATCCATTAATCCTTATAAATACAAGCTCATAACCATAGTTGAGAGAGAGAATTGAATGGTAATGTTAAGTTGTTGAATTGACTACCTAGCCCAATCCATTGGAGAGCACAAGAGAGCAAGTTGAAGCTATCGAGGATGAGGTGTTTGTCTTGTGGAGGAGTTTGTCAACACTACGACAATGGTTGTAGGATTCTTCATTGATTTCTTAGTGCAAAGATGATTTTTGTCCCACATATTTGTTGTACTAATCTCACATGTATATGTTACTCGATTCCTTAGTCACTAGTATGGATGTGTAAATAATGTTCTAGTAGCTTTGATGTTCTTGTTTGTTTGACATGTTCCACAGGTACACAGGTTCGTCATCAAAGCATTATTCCAAGTGTTTACAACATTTAGGGAAGGTTTTCACCCTTTGTCATTCACTTACTTGTTCTGGATTTGAACCATTCAAACCAGATGAATAGCTTATGTCTACAGAAGGTGCAATATTCTTGACAACAAATCTGGTGAATCTACTGGGGATATATTTGTCTTTTTCATCCTTAGTTTCTGAACTACTCTTCTCTGAATCCAAGCTCTAGTATCCTATCTTTGCAGTCACTATCTACATCTGATCTACTAAAAGTTTTGGTTTGAAATATTCATATCTCTTCAAATCCGAGCCACCTTAACTTTTTGCGCTCTGTATTGTGGTTGATTCATCAATTTTTATGAATTTTTGATATTTATAACTTGATTTTTCGCTCTCCTAGTGTTCTGGGTTATTGCAAAGAACCGCGCATGTGCCTTTGGCAAGAAGCAGTGCCCCGGCCTGAATCAAGTTAGCAGTAGGTGGTGCCACCACCTGAATCCAATGAGAAAGAAGTGGTTCTTCCTCAAAAGTATGTGTCAGCGACTTCATCTATGCGGTGCCAGGTAGGCCCTATTCCAGACTTTGTATTTTGTTTTTTGTATGTTTTTGGCTTACTTTTTGATGAAAATGAAGTGTATTTTTGAAAAAAAATGCTCCCTCATGGGGCCATAAATTGTATATTCTCCAGTCACTTTGATTGTTGTATTCTTTCTGCTTTCAAAGAGAGTTTATGTTTCTTGCATTGGATTTTGCATTCTTTTCCTCGCTTGGAACCTCTTTCTCTGTTCTATAGATATTAGTCGTTAGAATTGTAAAATATACATTTCATTTTCTTGTGTATGATTTGGTTTGTTTTGGACTTGGAATGTGTGAGTGATCCATGTTGTTTTGAGTTTTTCTTTGCTTGGAGGGATTCTTGTTTCCTTTTTCATGTTGATTTTTTTAGTGCTTGGTAGGAAATATTGGTTCTTCATTTCCTTGTTTGTTTCAAAGAGAAGTTTTATTTTTCTCTCTCCTTTGCTTTATTCGCAAGCATTGTTGAACAATTTTCTTCTTGTTTTCTGCATGATTGTTTGAAATTCTAGATCTTACTTTCATTAAGAAGAAATATTTGTTTTTAGCTTTGCGTGCATTAGAGTTAGTTTTGTTTGGAAACGTTAGTGAGATCATCTTTCCATTAAGTTTTTATGCATCTTTTCAAGCATGAAAAGATAGGAAACATTTTTGGTTTATTTATGTTTGATTTTCTCTAGATCTCTTTTTTATTTGCTTTGAAGATTGTTTGGGGTGCTTTGATATTTCACTTTTTATTTGAAAATGTAGAATTGCATTTGCATTTGGGTGTGCATTTTTGGGAATAAAATTAAATCTCTCTCCCTCTCTTAGGTAGAATTTCATTGAAGAGGAAAACTTGCATTATCATATAGATCACTGTGCATCTTCTTTAATTTCAAGTTTTCACTCCATGGTTCCACCTAAACACACAAGATAAAATCAACGGTAGTACTAGGTTAAAACTTTCAGTAATTTGAGTGATAAGTTAGAGATGTGTTCGGGCGTCGTTAAGCATAGGAGCTGTTGTAGGCTTGTCCGCACTACAACCCAAGACTTGTGTAGTTCTTCCACATACTGTTGGTATATTGAACGGCCTTCAATGTACCCTTTAGGTATATAGAAAGGTACTTTGCATACTCGATTGTATATCAGAAGGCCCCTTGTGAATTGGTGTGCATTAGAAAACACTACTACCGATTTGAGCTCCCATGTACCTAGCGTATATTGGGAGACCCTTTTTAGGAATCCTTTCACAAGTTTTCATATTTCTTTTAGTTTGAGTAGTACTTCCTTGTGCGTGGTAGTTAGGGTTTTTTTTAGAGAGTTTAGAGATGGAATCCCAATCTGGGACTACCACTCAAGAGGTCCCTTTCCAAGGTGTACAAGTGAAGGTATTGGTCCTCCCTTTATTGCCACTCTAAATGTTCCTGGGTTAACTATAGGATTACCAGTCTAGCTTTTCAATCCAATAATTCCTGTTACACCTAATGTCTAAAATGTCACCTCTCCTCTGAGACAGGATTGACCTCAACCTAATCCTATTCTTTCTCCATTGGTTGTAGCTTCATCCCTTTCTTCTTCTGCACTTGACCAAAGCTCTATGGTTAGTAGTAAGATGGATAAGAAGAATAAGAAAGGAAACACTAAGAATAAGAAGGATAAGAAAGAGAAAAAGTAGCAACGATCTACTCTTGATGGTGCCCATTCTAAGAGAACACTCGGAAAACCAAAGTTATCTTATAAGCTTTGCAAGGGGAGCCACCTTCTTAAGGAGTGTCCCGGTCTCTCCTGTGTACAAGAAGAGTGGTCTAAAAGGTCCAAAATATCTGTGTCATCAACCTCTGATCATCATGTTGAAGATACACCCTCAACCAGTGACCCATTGGTAAAAAGTCGTAAAGGTAAAGTCTTGTATCCTTATTTGATATGCAAGGCTATGCATTGTACTTTTCTTTGTCCAAGCATGGATGAAGCTTCACGTTGGTTGGAAAATATTATTGATCATCAAGAGGTCATTCCAACAAGTGATAGTGAGTTATCCCTCGATTCCTCACTAGTTGACCAAGTGATCGATTCAGTCTTATCTATAATTGATCCCACTCTTCCTTCAGAGAGTGAAGTGGTTGATTCAATGTCATTTCCATCCAATACCACTCTTTCATTAGAGAGTGTTAAGATTGAAGTAGTCTCTTTGACCAAATATTCATCTTGTTCTTCTCTTCCAGTAGAGAGTGAACTAAAACCTGCTAAAGTTTTTATGCTTCGTTCCGATTGTTCTCGACAAGAGAAAATTTTGTCTATTTTGATAGAACCCTTTCCAAGTAAAGAGGTTATTTCCTTTAACTGGATTAACCTAACAGAGTCTCATCTTCATTCGAGTGTTCCTTTCTAGTTAGTTGCGAATTTTACTGCTAGGCTGATACTTCGTACTATTATTGACGAAGGGGCTTCTGTTAGTATTCTATCCTCAAATACTTGGAAAGATTTAGGTTCACCTCATCTCGTGCCATCCACTGATTAGATACTGGATTTTAATCGCATACATACTACATCTTCAGGGACCCTTCCTTATTTTCCTATTACAATAGGAGGGAAAACTATCTGTATTGATGTTATGGTGGTCCAAGGTCCTTTAGATTTCAATCTTCTCCTTGGATGTGATTATGTTTACACCATGAAAGCCATAGTGTCCACACTCTTTAGAGTTATGCACTTTCCCCATGATGGGAAGATTGTGACCATTGATCAGCTTTCTTTTGTTACACCTGACCATCACATTACTCCTAGTAATGAAACTGCCGTGAATGTGCCTCATTTTCTTATGATTCCTTCCCTTTCTTATAGCTAGCTTCTTCGCATCATAGGTAAAATGGGGGCATGTCTCTAGTCTATGGACATCATAATGGAGCTAAGCCGCTAGCTTTTATGTAATGGGGGAAACCTACCAACCTCTAGATATCATGTTCAGTAGGAGCAGGTTCGAGAGCATAGTTTACTTTTGGTTTCAGGTTCATTAAAAAATAAAGCCACTCCTTAATCATATTTTACCATTTTGGTTTCAAGCTTGCATAAAAATGAAGCCATGCGGTGAGCATAGTTCCCATTCTGTGTTAAGCTCGTTAAAAATTGAAACAGATCCTTATGAGCAAAGTTCCCATTCTATGTCAAGCTCGTTAAAAAATGAAATGGATATCATCAAGCATAGTTTACGATTGGTTTCTATCTTGCATAAAAATGAAACCAATCTTCGAGAATTATTTCAACTAATATTCGAGCTCGTTAAAAACAGTAAGATGGTGTTGAGCTTACTTTTAATTTTTCGTGCTCTGGTTAAAACATGAAAAGTGGTTTGAGCTTAGTTTATTACTTTTTCGTGCTCTAGATTCAAACATGAAAAAGGTTAATAGGGTCCTCTTTAAGCTCTTTTTAGACTCTTAAAATGTGAAAAGATAGTCGAGTACTTGTCTTCTTCATACTCTTAAAAGTATTTGAAAAGTCGTCTCTTCGACGGTAGGTTATCTCTTTTTCGGTTCAGATGGACTATTTACGAAAAAGGAACACTCCAGCCAATCTTGACTGGAAGAGTTTTCTAAGGTATTATTTTATACTTTTTCGGGCCTTAAGGACTAAATCATACGAAAAAAAACCCTTTGGAGTCTTCTTCCATTGTCGTTCATACTCTCTAAACATGAACAATACCAAGTTAAATTTCATTGGACTCGTTAAATTAAATAGTGAGAGACCCTCTTTTGGAAAAAAACCTCTCCTCTCTCAGGTTCGTAAAACAAATGAGTTTGGACTTGTCTTCGGACAAGCTACAATGAGTGTTTGTTACCCTCTTTGAACTCGTAAAAACAAAAAGAGGCACTCATCAACCATGATGGGGGAATTAAGGGAAGGGAATCATTTTGCAAATAAATGGTAGTTTGTCGTTATCTTTGAACATGGCACTTGTCTGCATATCATTTTAGTCAGTCGGGAATTCAACTAATTTCCGTGATGATCCACTTTCATGATTCATGTCACTCCTTTGAGTATTTCAAAAGAATACATTGTCCACCATTGCACTATGTGTTTTTCTGGTCTAGTCATGCTACCAAGTCTTTTGTCGTGCCGCTCGATGTTCAAAGGGAAGTTAAAAAAATTTACCTCTACAATCAAAACAGCCTCCGTGTCCGTAATTTTGAGTCAGTATTATGGTTACTTCACTCACATCGTTCCAGAACTTTGTTCTGAGTTTCATGTCGTCGATGTTGGATTCATCATGGCCCTTCTTCGACGAGACTATTCCTGTCAACATCAGCTCATCATCCGGGAAATAGTATTAGAAACAAATTTAGTACCTTGAGATACATATGCCTCAATGACATATTCTCTTGCTCTCGACATAGGTTCACATCATTGACCTTTGATTGATAAAATTGACTGGGTGTTCAACATCAAGACATCTGTTCACACTTAGTAGATTGTACTAGGGTACCTTGGGAATCATTGACATCAATGGTGATCTCCCTCGCACTTGTTAACAGTTCACATCATTGTCCAGTAATCAAGTGGTTTCTACCATGTTTGACTTCAGAACATTGTAATCACATGGATAGAATCATACTTTGTGGAAAATGAGAAGAAGACCCTGGGGACTTGTTTAGCACTCATTACTTTCCCTAGGTTGTGATGGAGTTTTGTATATCAAGCATGAACCCACATTTGTATAGTCGTGGCTATGCTCAAATATGTGTCTATACGACATAGATCTATGTTGTATGTCTAGTAGCTATGTCCAAGTTTGAGTCCTCTATCACATGGATCTACGTTGTATTCTAGTAGCCATTGTTGTTTATTCCTCTCATGGATCTGCCTTGTATTGGTATGTAGCCATGAGCTAGTTACATTCGTCTATGGGTCAAAAGTATTGATGTATTGCAGATGCCTACTCAATGACACTCTCTGATCAAGCTGACTCTTACCTCGAAGTGACAACTTGTTCTCTCAAAGCTCTCGCTTATTGTATCCCTCTAAGCCTCATGCTTTGGGGGGCATTCTGTTATACCCAAATCCTGTCACCAACATGTGATGAGATCCTTAACCCCTATGTTTTCCCTAGATCCCAAACTTGGAGTGGAAACTTGCTTTGGATGTTAATTCTACATGAAAAACCTAGCACCGCACTTTCCCTTTAGCTGATGAGCGGTACCTTGTTCAGCACCACCTGAGTCCTATTGTAGAGAAGTGCTGCCACCGCAGATGTGCTTTTTTCTTGAAGTGGTTCTCACCTAAACCACTCTATCACAAGGGAACAAAATCACTACCCTTGGTAAAAAATGGAAAAAAAGAGTATTCTCAAGGCTTCTAGAACATGAGCCTTATGTCCTCCCTTATCCCTATCAATAAGGGTTAGTTGGAGTCGAGATCCCTCTTGGTAGGATCTTAGAGCCACCTCACCCACAATTCTCTCAACTATCCCTATCCATTGAGACTTATAAATACAAGCTCATATCCATAGTTGAGAGAGAGAACTGAATGGTAATGTTATGCTATTGAATTGACTACCTAGCCCAATCCATTGGAGAACACAAGAGAGCAAGTTGGAGCTATCGAGGATGAGGGGTTTGTCTTGTCGAGGAGTTTGTCAACACTAAGGCAATGGTTGTAAGCTTCTTCATTGATTTCTTAATGCAAAGATGATTTTCGTCCCACATATCTGTTGTACTGATCTTGCATGTATATGTTACTTGATTTCTTAGTCACTAGTATGGATGTGTAAATCATGTTCTTGTTTGTTTGACATGTTCTGCAGGTACACAGGTTCGTCATCAAAGCATTATTCCAAGTGTTTACAACATTCAGGGAAAATTTTCACCCTTTATCGTTCACTTATTTGTTCTAGATCTGAACCATTCAGACTAGAGGAACAACTTCTGTCCGTAGAAGGTGCAATATTCCTAAAAACACTATGTATCTTCGTGTTCGTAGAGTTTATTTTTGAACTTTGTTGTCTTGACCTTAACCAAAAAGTACCATTTGTTCAAGAGAAAATATTTGTTAAAAGCATGGGAAGAATCTATACCTTAGTTTAACACTTGGATTAGGAAGTTTCATCAGAACTATGAAGACCAACTTCGATATTTCGGATAGAGGCAAGGGATTTACCATGTTTGTTTATGTATTTTAGGGAATATATGAATTCTACTTGATTTGTTTTTAGTTGTATGAAAGCTTGCAATATAATTGACAAACTTTGCATATTTGTTAATTTTGGTTTGAATTCACAATGATGCCTGCAAATATACATATATGAAAATAGTGAAGTTCATTTGTTTTTATGAGTTAATTGGGGTTTTGGTTTACATTGGGCATGTAAATTACTTATGCAAACTTGCAATGTGCTTGACAAACTTTGCATATTTGTGAATTTTGGTACGGATTCACAAGGATGCTTGTGAATATGCATATGGAAATAGTGAAATTCATTTGCTTTTTATGAGTTAATTGGGGTTTTGGTTTCCATTGGGGTTTTTGTTTCCATTGGCCATAAATTAATTTATTTTGGTTTAATTTTTTAAATTAGGGAAAATAAATTAATGAACTTAGAAAAAAAAACATGAGAAGAAATGAGGAAAATACCTCACAAAGAGGAGGTTGCTCCAAAGGTGGAGGTGGATGGGTTTGGCACACCCAAAAATGTGTTCGCCCAATCGATATTTGCTCTGTCCAAGTCCAACAGCCCTACGATGTGGAAAAAAAGATGTGCTCGGCCCATTTTAAAATAAAAAATAGGTTTTCTAAAATGGGGGCGCGATTTGCTTAAATAAAACGGAGGTGCAAGTTGGTCTACTATCCTAATTGGCATGCCTATTGGCAGTCTTGGGACTAGGCTTGGCAGGTTCAAGATTGCTTGTGATGATTTCTTTTTTTTGGATCAAGAGTAATTGACTTCACTCCACCATTACATCTAAAAGGTCCCTCAACTTTGTGCACTCACCCAATGGATAACTCATTTTCTAGGAAGGTTATAATAATTAGTAACACTTAACTTATGACTTGTAAGCTTCCTCAACCACAAATTAAATAATTATACTAATATATATATTAACTTGACATTAAAAATATATATTATGGAATACTTCATGCTAATAAATATATGCTTGAAATATATTTATCTTAAATATGAGGATAGGTTGGATGGATGCTAGATTATGAAGTGGTGTATAAAACCATGATTCAATGAAGCCTTCCCGTCTCCTCTTTCAAACCTTGCAAATGAAGCCTTCCCGCTGGTTGCATATATGAAATGGCACCTACTCAGCCATGCATATGAACTCAACCATACTTAAATCCCTATGAAGCCAAGATAAGTAATGTACGCACATGAAAATGGATTTTTTTCTTTATGAACATTGGTAGCCGCTTAGGGAGGAGGGAGAGAGGGTTTGGTTGGGTTTAGCGGGGCAAGGTTGATTAAATACTACATGCTAATAAACATAAGATTGAAACCTAAAAATAATACATGCTAATAAATATATGCTTTCTTACACGTGTAGTTTACTTTGTCTTCATATAGTTAAAAAATAATACATACTAAATTAATAAATATATGTTACACGTGTAGTTTACTCTGTTCATATATTATTAGAACATTTAGAATATTGTTGTTGCTATCCTCATTCAATCCTTGATTAATTCCCACTAAACTAAAAAGTATGAAAATAAATTCTTGTGATCACTGTAAATATCCAAATTGCTAAACAGTTAATGGTGAAATTGTTGAATATTCACTTAAATTGAATTGACAATTTTAATTTGATAACACAATTTTTTTTTTATCAGTATGCCAACATTGTCATTTCACATCAAAATAAAATCTGAAAACATGCATTTATGGTTAAAATAAATTAATACTTCAACTTTTTATAATTTGAATAGTCAACTTACCGTAAATAGTGAATTTTGCATATTTAAATTTTAAAATATTCGAAATAGTTATAAAAATAGGGAAAGGTTTTGAAATATTTTCCATCAAAATGTTAATTTAAAATATAGTTAATATTTTTAAAAACTTTAAATTTTATTTTTTATATAATATCCTTGTCCAGCAGCAAGGATTATGGAAATCGCTTTGGGTGATTGTATTATATCTTGCACGGAAATCAAAGAATTTTTTTACTTTTACGTTGGTGAATTTAATCTACAAAATATATAATTTTATGTTGTTTGTTGATTGATTTTAAGCTTATAAATGAAATCAGGTGACAAAAAAACCCCAAACACCCACACTCTGTAAGATCTAGCACTGTTTTTGAACATTTTGAAAATTCTATGAAGATTCATGGCCAAAAACTGGTAAAAACCAGCCGGAAATTGAGGTCAAAAAGTCCCCTCTTTAGACAACTCGATTTTCTATTGAATCTAGTTGGTGTTTTGGCTTGGTGACATCTCAATGTGTTGGGCATTATCCTATTTATGTGATGAAATGACCAAAAAAATCCATGGTCTCTTCCATGATGTGCCCATTATACTTGTGCATAGTTTCCATCTATGTTTTAAGTATGTTGTGCCTGCCTGTATGTTTATCTCCATTTGTAAGTTAAAGAATAAATTGCGTATCATTTACATGTGTTGGAAACTAATTTCCAAGTCCCACATCATCAACTGTATCATCATTCCCATATAACTTCTCCATTTTTAAGTTAAAGAATAAATTCCATATCATTTCCATATGTTTGAAACTAATTTCCAACAGCCATGTCATCAACCGTATCATCATTTTCATGTGACTTCACGTGAACTATTTAGATGGTAGTTGGCATACTAAATACGTTTGTAAATGTTGCTTTTGGGAGAAGCCTCTTCATATAAATTTCTAGATAATTTTTCAATGTATATATCAGTGTTTCAGGCTAATAGAAGGAGACGGGGTTATGGGCATGTGCTCGCTTACTGTCTGCTATGCCATTTCTCATCATGGTATCAGAGCTGAGGGTGAATCCAAGAAACCCCTCAAGTTGCAAAATATATCAACCTTCATCCACCTAAAATGTGTAAGGAGTGAAAGGGTTGTAGTATTCATCAGAGTTGCGCAGCAGAAGCTCAATTCATTTTGCAGGCTTAGCATCACTCAAAGAGTTAAAGCTCGAGTCATTTTGTGGGCTCAACATCAATTAGGAGTTAAAGCTTGAGTCGTTTCGCAGGATCAACATCAATTTAGTTTGAATTTTGAAGGTTGTAGGCTGAAGAGGATGTGAGAGAATATTGTGGTGCCACTAATCTATGAAGCCATAACAAATGCTTTGGAGATGTGGTGTTGCTAAATAAATAACTTAAATAGAGGTTGATTACTTGCTTGGTTGAAAAGAAACCATACCTAAAATTGAACACACAAGCTCTGTTTGCTTGCCAATATGTTGGTTTGAGAGCATTGAGATCTCTATTGCACACATGAAAGGAAGGGAAGGGGCAATTATTGGATTTAGTTGCCCCTATTAGATCCTGTGCTCCTAAGCTCCCTTCTTTAGCTTCCCTTGTTGAAGGTTCTTGTGTGGAAGCAACCGACCGTGAATTTGAGGCTGCAAGGAGGAAGCGATGTAGGCAAAAGAACACTTGGTTGATTTTTCCCTAAAGAATATGTGAAGCTATGTGCAACCCAGAAAATGAAGAACTTGGCAGAACAGACTGTATTCTGTGGTAGAACTTGAGGTCGTATCTGTAGAGAAAGAAAGGTATAAAGAGAAGTCATGTGGCCATTTTATCTTTCAGGCAAAAGAGTGTGATTGGAGTGCCATTGATAATGAAGTCTTCTGTCATTGGTTATGAGTAGTCTCTCTCACTTATTGGAGAGTGAATCCCACTACAAACATTTCAACATCCTCCGTGCACTTTTATAAACCCTCTTCCATGTGTAAAGTGTTCAATATGAGCTGCATTCTGGAGGTTATGAGGGCAGGTTATCATCCCCATTAAGCCTTGTAGTGAGGCGTTAGAGTTGTGGAGAGTTGCTGGTAGAAGATATTGAATCTGTTGAAGCCGTGCATTTGAGTTCAATCTCTGTTTGTGAAGAAGACTCGACTCTGGAAGTTTTGGGGGGAGCTATCATTATCAGTTGAAGCTAGTGTTGGGTCATAGCTAAGCCTAGTTGGAAAACAGCAGTCATGGAAAAAATGATTATGAAGTTGAGTTGATATTTATTGAGGAGTGGCTCGAAAATACCATGCCTATTAAATCCCATGATTTAGTAGTTAAACATGAGAATAATGTTTGAACCATGGAGGTTTCAAGTGAAGCAGTTCAAGCTGCTAGAGATCAAGAAAATGAAGAAAGTTGTGCTTTATTTAATGTTTTAACCGTGTGTGTTTCTGCAAGTTTTGGTTTCAATTTTAGAGCTGCAATAGCTTGAGTTTTGAAGCTGCCATGCAACATAAACAAGAAGAATAAAGTTAAGATGAAATTCACCATGAATCCAACACATATATGGTTCAAAGTCTTGCACCATTGGAAAATGAAATAAAATGACCTAGAGATTCAAAGAATATGTTTCTTTTCTTTTGCAATGTTGTATACCATAAAAACTTCTAGTTTTTTTTTTGGGGGGGGAGATGATGATGGATGGGTGTATGTTGTATGAATTTAATGTTTATGTTAGTTTTTGATTTATGAAGAATGAATGTTGTTTAAGGATGTATCTTTTTAAGCTTTGTGATATTTTGTTGATCCTATACCATTGATGAGTGGTTTGCTGAAGTCTTCCACTTCCAGGGAAGGAAGAGTGTAGAGTAAGCCTCCAACTTCAGTATGGAGTTGAGAGAGCATATGCAACAAGAAACAAACCATAAGACTCTCTAATTCATGAAGAGCTCTAAGACATGAAGAGCATTATGCTGATGAAGACTCATGAACCAGCAGCAAGAACACAGAAATTGAAGAAACAAATTTGAAGTGTTTCTTGATTTTTGTAAATTGTGTAGTTGTAATGTGGCTATTGAATTTAAGGAGGAGTGTTGGAAACTAATTTCCAACAGCCACGTCATGAACTGTATCATCATCCCCATGTGTTCACGTGAACTATTCATATGGTAGTTGGAATACTAAATACGTTTGTAAATGTTTCTTCTAGGAAAAGCCTCTCCATAGAATTTTCTAGATAATTTCTCAATGTATATATCCCTGTTTCAAGCTAATAGAAGACGATAGGGTTATGGGCATGTTCCTACTTACTTTCCATTGTGCCATTTCTGATCAACATACCTACCTAAGATGTCTTGTTCCTTGAGCTAGTAATTGAATACTAGACAAAGTTTCCTGTGAGGGAACAACGCATATTAATTATTGGTTGATTCTCATATCATCTCAACCGATTTTGTCAAAGTCTATAGCATGTTAGTTTTTCTCTGATATAATGAAGAGTTGAGTTCTCTCATATATAAAGTCGCTGGATTAAATTTCTAAAGATAAGTTTCTATGTAGAGAGTTATTACAGTTTCTAATGTTAAGTCAGTAGCTTCACAAAGAACCATTTTTAGTCTATCTATATAAAGAAGAAGATTATAAATCAATAGACAGAGAGATAAGAGAAGAAGGAAAAAAACTCTTTGGAGAGTTCAAGAGCTCAAGGTCTATCATTTTTAAAAGTGTTGAGAACCGATAAAAGGTGAAACATATTTGTAAATTTCCAAGTTTATATTTATGGCTTGTTTGGTAACCTTTTATTTTCTAATATCTCATAAATAATTAATGAACTACTCTTACGATTGAATTTGAGATCTGGTTCCTCCTTTCTTCTTCTGAATTATTCTTCTTCCAACTTGACACTGCCACGTGTACCTTCTTCCTTCGTTATTTGAATTCCTCTCTTCCTTCAATTTTATCAAGTTGGATTTTCAACCCACTAACAAATTTTCTTGAAACTTTTAAATATTTTTTTTTCATTTGACTTCTGTCTATTTACTTATTCTATTAGAATAGAAATTTCTTCTTTCATCTTCTTTGGTCTTTAAGTATTTTACACCTTGATCCTTTATGAAAATCATTGCTTCCTCTCTTTTGGACTCCTTACGTAATTGTTGTAACAACTCATCTTTATTCTGAGCTCTTTCCATTTCTTTTAAAATTCACATAATTTTACTTTCAAGAATATCGAGGTCATCCCACTTCGACAGATTATTCATATTTTAACCCTTTGACCTCTTCTAGTAGTGCTAAAACATATATCTTAAGCTTCATTATATATTGTTCTTCATCTTTAACAGAGAAATCATCCTCACTATTTGAATTGATGTACTATGAATGTATAAGGGAGTAAATACCTTCATTAATCTCATTCTCAAACTCTACTTCTATTGACTGTGAGTATTGCATGTTTTTCACCTCGACATGAATGCGATTATCCAACCTAAGACATGATTCTTTAGAAAATGTTCACTGTCCCATTTTTTTTTTTATCTGATAAGATATCTAAGATAGCCTTAATTATTGTTGAGTGTTTTTTCTTGGCTTCATTTTTTGCTAAATGTTTTGACTAGTTTCTTACAGTTGTAAGTTTGCATGCAATTGTCTCCCAAACACCCGGTCCTTTTGTTTTCAGATATCCTTTCATTCTTTCTCTCTAAGAAGAGTAGTATGTCTCATTGAAGAAAATATCTTCATTTGTAGTCAACATTGATTTCACATCCATTTATGTTCTCAAGGATCTCCCTCCATTTGTTAGTTGTTTTATGAAGTAACCTCACTATGATACCAATTGATGAACACATCACATACACTAAGAGGGGGGAAGGGGGGTTGAATTAGTGTAACATATATGCAATTAATTTTATTTGTTATTTTGCATGTCATAATTGTTATGTATAATAAAATTTTTACTATATAAAGAATGGACATCACAAGCCATAGACACCAAGAATAATTTTGAATATTTGATAGATCTTTGAATACATCAGTTTCTTTCAAAAGAAACTGATCTGTAGGCTTCTTAGCACTAACTTAGAGCTGAGGGATATAACCCTTGGAAGAAGACCCATATTATAAACAGAATACAACATGTCATGAGGAATCTAATACTTGGTGCAAGACCAAGCTTGTAGACAAGATTTAACATGTCAGTTGTTCTCAAGTTAGCCTAAGAAGTATGTAGATTCTCTTGTTTAAATCTGTTTTATCTTCACTATAATTCAACTGAGTAATTCCATTCTTTTATTTTTATCAACCTATTCTAGATACTGTTTCTTTTCATTCTTGTGACTCCATACTTTGCTCTAACTAAATTTATTCACATCAGGCTTCAATCATTCACTTCCTCCTACATCTTATGATTTTTGTTGAATAGCTTTGCACTCACTTCTTCCTTCGTCATTCAAATTTTCTTTGGGTGGGATATTTTTTTCACTTCACCAAAGTTACCTATTCCTGTGTGAAACTTGCAAAATTATCTTTGTGCTTGACTCAAATCGAACAACTTTGCACCAAAATCTGTCTTCCACTCTTTTTTTATTTACACCACTGCAATTTACCACTTGGTTGTGTACTTGGTTTTGATAAATTCATATTGCAATCTGCCCTATTCTTCAACTCTTTTTTATATTGTGACTTGTTAAACCATGACCTATGACTTTGATGTACACCGAATCTACTTATTCTTTTACTCTTTTGATCAACTAGTCATTTATTCCTCCTAAACCGAAAAGATTAATTAAACTTCATACTATCCATGATTGCCACCGCACCCCCAACAAAGTACATTAAAATACGTTTTTTATTTATATCACTTATCATGTCCACATGAGGGCCCACATGTTTATTTTATTTTCTTAATTTAATCAATTGACCACACCGATTATTCGAAGAAGGATGATTTTGTACTACAATGAGGGGCTTCTTTATTTTGGTGAAACCATGTCTTTATGCAACACTTTGTTGACTTGTTTATTATGTTGCAAACTTCGATATGCATACTTCAATATACACACTTCAAGACACCACTTTCTTTGCATTTCTATTTACTTTGACTTATCCACTATCTGTGCACTTCAACAAATTGATAGTTTCTGCATTCTGTGTCTTTCTGGTTGTTTCACTTGCTTTATTTTATTGCACTCTTATTTCTCCTACTTGTATTTTTTTTGTCCTTGACGAGGTCTTATTTTTACTGCAATATTTATGTTTAAAGTTTTTCAATATACTCCTTCAAACTAGATTCAAGGCCAAGACAAATCCCAACAATCTCATATGATAGCATTATGTCAAGGACAACCTCCTATGTAATAGAACTAATAAGGAAAACATCATTTTTTACATTAATCATTAAGTCCAACCTTTTTTATATTGATCATTAATTCCAACCTATCTGGAATTTAACATTCTATTTGAAATCATTAAGAACATTAAGTTTAACATCCTATTTGACATTAATAAAAACATTAACAACAATTCATGTCTTTGAAAAATTAAAGGGATTTAGAGCACTAGATTTAAATTAGTTTGTTCAACCCATTAATCCTATTTGGTTACTAACACTTTTGTGCCAACAAGCCTAGCAAGACTTACCCTACTGTAGGCTGATCTACCACACCACTGCAACCCTCTACCATCTTATTCACTCCCTCTTTCGAGGGAGATCCATTCGGACTACGCTAGGCTTGTCTCTAAAGTATTCAAACTTTACACAATATAGAGGATTAGTCAACACATCTACCACTTCTTCCTCTATAGGAGCATACTTGATATTTATAGCTCCCTTCTATACCATATCCCGAATGTAATGATATATAACTTCGATATGTTTCGACTTGTCATGAAACACTAATTTTTCTATCATCTTAATATAAATTTGATTATCACAATGGATATCAGTCACATCTATCACTGCATCAAATAATCATGTCAACATCTTGCAAATCCATAATGCTTTTCTAGAAGTTGAGCATGCAACAACGTATTCAGCTTCTGTCATGCTAAGTGCAATATTGGATTGCTTTCTACTGAACCATGAGATCATGCCTTATCTCAAACTAAAAATACATCCTAAAGTGATATTTCTATCTTCGACACTTCCATCCCAATCTTAATCTATAAATCCATGTAATCTGATCTTGTCATTTGATGCATATATGAGACCATAGTATAAAGTCCCCTTTAGGTACCTTGTCACATGTTTTTCTCCTACTAGGTGAATATGTTTGGGATTCACCATATATTGACTTAGAGAGATTATAGAAAAACATATATTCGGTATTGTATTGGTTAATTTGATTAGAGAACCAATAATTTGTTTGTATAAGGTGGCATCTATTGTTTTTGAAGAGTCATCACTCAATAGCTTCAATTTTTTTGTCATCAGAGTAGTCATAGCCTTGTAATCCATCATCCCATATCTCTTTAGGATTTCTATTGCATATTTTCCTTTGTTTAGGAAACCCTCATCTATTTACTGCCATATTCAAAGACTTAGAAAGTAGTGCATCATTCCAAGGTCTTTCATATAAAATTCTGTAGCGAGATTCTTCTTACATTCGTTGATGGGATTATATTCACCTGTCAAGAATAGATCATCTACATATAGTAGTAATATCATATTTCCATCACCCTCAACTTTATAGTAGATATTGGAATATTCTTTACTCTTGGTAAATCCCAAACTCATCATGAATCCACCAATTCTTCCATACCATGCTCTATGTGCTTGCTTTAACCCACACAATTCCTTATTGAGTTTGCATACATGATATTTCTGATCATCTGTCTATAAACCTTGCAGTTGTTCGATATATACTTCTTCTTCTATAAAGCCATTTAGGAAGGTTGTATTTAGTTCCATCTAGTGTAACTTCCACTTCATTTTGGATGTCAAGGAAAGAATGGTTCTAATTGAGGATTACCTAGCTAATGGTGCAAAGGTATATCCTGGTAGTTGATTCCTTCATTCTGGGAGATTCTATCAGCTACAAATCTTTCTTTGTACTTCTCTATACTACCATCTATTGAATGCTTTGTATTGTAGACCCATTTCAAGAATACCACTGAATTGTTCTTGGTCTTGGTACTGTTTTCCATACATCGTTCTTTATAATGGATTGATATTCCTTGACCATGGAGTCTATCCATTCCTTCTTCTTTATTTATTCTTCAAAACATGATAGTTCTTTATTAATGAGATTGCACATTAAATACACATATCTAGGCTATGGCTTTGGATTATTTATTTTTGTGATAGTTCCTTTTGGTACACGATGTCTTTTTTCTTCTTCAAATACTTCTCAAGCCTAGGAAGTATTTCTTTTGTATCAGCTCATTTCACTTCTGTTATGTCATGATCCTCATGCACATGTTCCTCCTCTTCATTCCTGACTTTATTAGAACCTTCTACAGCTCTGGGAGTTTCATGCTCCTCTTTGTATTCCTTGTATTTCCTTGATTTTCTGAAAGTTATATCTTTGTCAAAAGTAACATACCTGCTTAGTAAAATTTTACGATACCATGGGATATAGATTTGATAAGCTTTCAATTGCTTACTATATGCTACAAACAATCCCTTCTTTCCTCAAGGGTCTAGATTCGATACCTTGGGAGTGTGTATGTATACCATACAACCAAATATTTTTAGGTGACTCACTACAAGATTTTCTCTGGTAAACATCTCTTCTGGAGTCTTATTCCCAAGGGTACTATGGGAGATTCTATAATATATATATTTTTTTGGTTGCTTCTTCCCATAGATACATAGGTAGATCTTGATCATGGATCATAGATTTTATAGTTTCCCTTATATATCTATTCTTTCTTTCTTCCACACCATTTTGTTTTGGATTATAGGGAATGGTGAGCTCCCCCTTAATCCCAGCTTCTTTGCAGTACTCATTGAATTCACTTGATTTGAATTCTCCTCCATTATATTATATTAATATCTTTATCATCTTTTTAGAGAGGGTTTCTACAAGAGCCTTAAACTTTTTGAAATTTTCAAACACTTCATCCTGCTTCTTCAAGAAATAGACCCAAGTTTTGTGGGGGCAGTCATTAATAAAGGAAGTATAGTAAAAATACTCGCTTAATGAACTAGTTTGCATTGAACCACATATATTGGAATGAATAGTTGTTGATGTATTTGTAACTTTGGAATGTATTTACTTGTATATTTTATATTGTATTTCATTATACCCCATCGAATATGTTTGTTCATCTGATCGAGAGAGTCATTAATGTAATAAAGTCATGTAAATTCATTGAGGTTAACCCTCTAGTGTAAGTTGACGAAATAGTCCCCACATTTGAGTCATATTAGGGTTATTAGACTCTCCTAGTGAGGTTGGTCGTGTAAGAGTAAAAGTCAAGTGGAAAACAAGTATAAATAGAGAGTGAGATTCTCTATTTGGAACACAAACTCACTCAATAGTAGCGCATGATTGAGAGAAGAGTAGCTCACACAAGTGAGAGAGATAACAATTGATGGAGATCATCTTTGTGTCTTTGGGTTTTACTTTTTCTACTGGTGCTCATTCTATCTCTGAGGAAGTTGCGGGGTTTTCTCCTTTATGGTTTCCCCAAGGAAAATTCTTTGTGTCTCTTATCTCTTGTGATTATTTCTATGCATGTTATTCTTTTAGATAATATCCTAGATCATATTGATTAAACAATAAAAATCTAACATGGTATTAGAGCCTCTCTTAAGGAAGGCACTCTGCAGCTGCGGGAACTAGGGCTTCCTAGTTGAAGGTGTTCTCTCCACATATCATCAACCAAAGAGGGCTAGGATAACTTGCCTCACTAGGGAACATCTATTGGTGGTATCAGTTTCTGAATCAGAGAAGTTTCACTATACAACCAAAATATAGCCTCAATGGCAGCTAATGGAAATTAGGGTTCCATGCTTGAAAACCCTAAAGTACTAAAACTATCCATTTTGGTGTATTCACTATATCGCTATATTACAGAAGGCTCAGGAGACAAAAATTTTACAGGTCCAAGATACATTCCTTATGTACCTTTTGTAAAAACTTTGGCCTCATATTCACTATATTCTAGGATATATGATTCCTCCAAATCAGGGTTCTAGCCTCTCCCGGGATTCATCCCTAAACATTGTTGATGAAATTGTCATTGATTCCAACATGGACTTGTAGTGGCCCCACTATATGTCATTGATGCCACCAAGTCCGACCTGCAGTTCCTTGATCCCTTACAATGAGGGCTGGTGCCTTGAAGCACCTTGTACCCAATTGACAAGGTCCCTGTACCCACAAGCTTGGATTTTGATGCCACCACTTTGCTGAAGATGTTGAAGACCCTGCTGATGATGCTGAAGACCCTAGAGATGATCTTGAAGCCTTCGTAGACAATGGAGAATCCCAAAGAACCTGCTGATGATGCTAAAGATGCTAGAGATTATCTTGAAGCCTTGGTATACAATGGAGAAGCCCATGAAGACTTGGAACCCTTGAAGACCCTCATGACCTTGCAAAGGTCATGGGGCCCACTACTGGCACTTGATATGGTTAGATGGCATGATGAGCCTTGATGGAGATGATAATTCTTGAAGATGGTCCTAAGTGCATAAGGAATATCTTGCACCCACTCATATGATGGATGGCCATGAACCTGCGTGAAGCTCTTGATGCCATAAAAGTACGTGAAGAAGCCATCAAGAAGAATTCAAGTCATTTCATGACGGCCTATAGAAATTGAAGAAAATATGAGTGAAGGATCTTTTCAATGAAAGAAATACCCTAATAAGATGATATCCCTCATTATGCCCTTTCCAACGGTAGGTGGCATGCCACATGGTTCCTGATAGTTGACGAGATATTAATTTTTGAAGATGACAAGGCAAATCTAAACCATCTTGTAGGCGCAGCCAACCAAACAAAAGAATTCTTTTTTTAATTAAAGTTTAAAAAAATTGACAAGTCGGCTCCATGAAATTCTCTAAAATATTTTAAATTAAAAATTTTAATTGAGATATGTCGGCTCAGTATTTTTTTTTGGAAAACCACTATAAATAACCTATCGAGTTTTTAGTTTTGGAGTGTGAAGAATTTTTGGGAGCTCTGAGGAAATTTCGGTGGTCTTACTGAAGCAAATTTCAGAGGTCAGACTGCTGCAATTTCGGAGGTCAAACTGAGGCAATTTCAGAGGTTTGACTGAGGTAGCATGCACTAAGATTTGGATGGCAGACTAAGGAAATTCACAGGTGCAGACAGAGAGGAATTTCGGACAGCCTACTGAGGCTGACTGACTATGGAAATTTTGGGTAGAAGCAGAGGTCAATTGTAGACCTGAATTTATAGAGAGAGGAATATTTTTGAGGTATGATTTCGGTTTGTTTTTGCAAAAATAGATCCGAGGTGTTGAAGGCTTGTCCACACCATACTGTCCAATTTTTAGAGCCTTCACACAGGCCTAGTTTTTTTTTGTGAATTTTTTACCTTTAGCCATCCAACAGTCCGAATTTTATTGTAGCAACTACCATGTGACTTGCCAGAACTTGTTTGTGATCTTAACTCCACATTAATGACTAGTTTTTGGGTGTCTAACTACTATGCAAATTTCGGTGGAAGTGAGTGACTTCGTTGGAGGTTAAACAGTCCAAATCTGAAGATATCTACAAACATTCTAGCAGCAGCATTGACAGACATTCTACCTCATCATTCACTCAGCTTTGACAGGCATCCGCGTTTGTTTTGGGTCCACACTTTCATGCTTGAACTGTCCCAAATTTCTTATGCCTGACAAGTGTTTGAGGATGAGGTTTTCTTCCTGCTAAGGAAGAGAATCTACACAGCCTACATCCGAATTTTTTCCACATAGAAAGTCTTTGGGATTTTATCAACATACAATCCAAGTTTGTTGGATTGAGGTAGAACTTGTTGGTCTGAGGCAATTTCGTGGAAGAGATAGCAGCTAATTCGTGGTCTGATTTTTGAGGCATCTCATGGTGTGAAGAAGTGTGCTAAGAATTCATGGGACATCTCTCTGATAGTTTATGTGGTACCAGCATTGTACACAAGTCTTTTTGCAAGTGAAATTTGCAGCAGTGGTCCTGAAATTGTAGCAGCAACAGTCAAGTGACAATCCTGAATTTAGAAAAGAATATGGTGTATCACTGAAGGTGAAATTCGGAGGAGCAATCAAGCACTTCAACAATCTAAAATTTGGATGGAGGAGACACCAGCATAACACACAGTCCTAAAGTGATGGTGCTTGAATAGTCCCAAACTGTTAATGAAATTTCATGACCAGGAGTAGCTGAGGTAAAGTATTTTTACAGTCTGGAATTGGAAGTGTGAACAGTCCTTCTATTGCTTCCTTCTTACCAATATTACAGACCAATGTTTAGGGAGTGTTTGCTGCCCTCTTTCTTAAACAGTCCACCCATTTGCAAGGTCTGATTTTGACCAAGTTTCGGGATAGCAGAACAGTCTAAATGTGTGATTGATACAAGGTATGCTTATATGTGTTTATTGATGTGTGATATACACTACATGATGCATGCAATGATGAGATAATGCACTCCTATACAGTGAATACAAGTAAAGTGGTTGAGACCTTTATGTGATTGAAACAAACATTGAATGAGGATGCAAATACTACTATGATGCATGCACCTTTTTAGGATGATGTATGAAAAATGATGAATGTGCAGCAGTGATACATACAGTAATATGTGAAAGTGATGATGCCCTAGGATGATGATGACTAGAACTGATATCTTACATAGTCAATCTTGAGAGATAACTATGACGACGATAATAATGTTTACACTGGCATAAATGATGATCATATTAAAGTTGTGAACTATGTTTTGTTGATCTCTGAATTTCATATCTAAAGATATATTTGCAGTAGACAAACCATTTTTTTTGAAACCACAGTCATGTGATTTAGTGGTCCTCAAGTTGCCAGAGTGTTTTGAAAGTGATGATTTGTGATTTGAACCAAACCTTCTTGATAGTTATAGCAGTGGTGATTTGGACAGTAACAAATAAGACATCATTGGTACACCTTATCAGCCTAGCCTGAGAAAGGTTATATGCATATTTGACGAACATTTTAATGATTGTTTTTGGCTTGGTTCATGAGTGATTTGATACTTGGTTAAAAGTACTTGTTTTGAGGTCATATTTGAAGAAGTCTTTTGGTAGACTCTTGATGAGAAGATTCCTTAATTAATTGGCATGAAGAGTATGGAAGTCCAATTTTGAGATCCTAGCAGTTTGAAGAATTGATAGCCCTAGTTCATGAGGCTTAAGGAGGGAATGACAGCTCTAGCTTGGTATTGATGGTAGCTCTAACTTGTATTTTATGAAGTGGCAAGATGATAGACACCTATAGCAGTATGACATACATCATCATGAAAGACAAGTTGATGACAGTGCTTACACAGTGAGATGCTTGACAAACTGAATATGATAGTGAGTATATGGTAGTGATGCACTTATAGCTAAAGACATGATGCTGATGGACAGAATGTTGATGTGACAAAAATTGCTTGTGATGAAGACATGATGCTAGTGGATAGAATGCTGATGTGACATAGATTTCTTGTGATGCCGGTGAACAGAATGAAGAGTTAATGTGACTGTATGAAGAAGTGCTGATGAATGCTCCTTGAAGAGGTGCTGAGGTGGACTAGAGACAAGTGCTGGTATGATATGACAGTGACATGTATGAAAGTGTGTTGAGACAGTGAACTTTAACTATAAATGCAAGCGTGTCTTGCATTTGAGGTTAGGATACCTCAAACCCTTCTTAGCAGGGTCTAAGAAAACCAGGAAGGTTCATGGATGCAGAGTAGGTGAATTTTGTATCAGTAAGTGCTGATTTTACCTAACGGTTGTAGCCGGAACAAAACTAATACAAAAAAATTACAAAATTATATGGTGTTGTGGTTCTTGATGATTCAAATGCTTATGATATGTGAATGATGAAGTGAAAGATGTTTATGAAATGATTATGAGATTGGTAGAATAATAAAATGATGAATTGGTAGTTAATTCTGACAAGGTAAGAGTTGTAAAATTGGCTTTACACTGATTCACCCCCCCCTCTTAGTTTCTAACAATTGGTATCAGAGTGGGCCTTCGTCACAAGCCTAGCAAGCTTGAAGGAGATCCTTAGACACAATGGAGGAAAAGAAAGAGTCATCAAGCAATGACGTGCCTATACTTGATATTACAGATTATTTCAGTTGGAGAAGAAAAATGAAGGCGTATCTAAAGAAGTTTGGTATTTGGGAAATTTTTATCAATCCACCCGCTCCAACAAACAAGAAAGGAAAATCAGCTGCACAGAAGGAAGCAAACAAGGACAATACTACAGCCTTGAAGTTCCTCATGGATGGACTTCCTAGCTCAGTGAAGGAAAGTGTAGGAGAGTACACTTTGGAAAAATACCTATGGTTCAAGTTGGAGAGTGAGTATCAGAAGGAAAGACCAGAACCCAAAAAGACAGATCAGGAATCAGAAGACAAGCCCCCAAAAGAGCTCAATCAACAAGAAGACAAACAAGAAGAGGACTCTAGTAAAGGTATGGAATCTTGTGATTATAATGATAGCTTGTGTGATGAAATTAAGAAGGTTCTTGCAGAAGATGATGAAGGGCTATCAAAGACTGCACATGAGATACATCTCATGTTGCTAAATATTGACCTCATAGCTAATTGGTTCCTAAGCATAGTAAATCTGAACCATACTGAGTTCACGAAGTTCAAAAAGAAAATCTTGGACTCCTTGAATGAATATCAGCAGAAGACCATGTCAATGAAAGTGTTGCTTGTAAAGCTCAAAGACAAGGACAAAGAGTTGTGGGATCAAATGAAAGACAAGGATGTTGAAGTTGAAGAATTAAAGACTGAATTGATCAGTCAAAAGGAAGATTCAAAAAAACCTGCTCAAGAGCTTGAAGAAACTAGAGAGTTCAATCATGATCTGAAGACTCAGCTGGAGGAATCCAAGAGGATAGAAGAAATCCTAAAGAGTCAGCTGGAAGAAAAGGAGGAGATAGTCCAGAAGTTGGAAATGGAAGTAGTTGGTCTCAAGAAGAAAGGTAAGAAGAACGAATCCTTGGTCAAGTTCCAAGACAGTTCAATTGTCCTAGATAAGATCTTAGATTGCCAAATATCTCCACTTGACAAAACTGGTCTTGGTTACAAGAAGAACAAAGAAAAATTTGAAGATGACTCTTGGTCTCCGAAGACTTCAGAAGTAGGTCCATCAATGTCCAAAGTTGCTCCCCATGCACCTGCACATGACAGCAAGGATTTTGGAAGTTCAAAGATGAAATAAGGAGTTGGGTCTATTCCTCAAAGCAACTTCATAAAAGAAACAACTCCAAGACCCAGGTATGAAAGTGGCTTCAATGGTTATTGTTATTTTTGTTCTAACTTTGGTCATAAGGCTATGGGTTGTAGTTTCTTTGGAAGAAGAAGGGCTGGAAGCCCCAATGAATCAGTTAGATGTTGGACATGCAATCAATTCGGACATGTTGCTGCCACATGTCACACATTGAGATGCTACACCTGCAGTGGGTTTGGACACAAAGCCCATGAATGTGCCAGTCAAAGAAGTCAACCAAGAAGGAGTACTCCATACACATCGGCAAGAATATTTGAAGATCAAAAGACAAATGTCTACAGTCAGGGACACTCTCAAGCATGGAGAAATGAAGTTGATCAAAGAAGTGTTGGAAGCTCCAACAACTCAGTCAGATGTTGGTCATGCAACAATGTTGGTCACATTGTTGCACATTGTCATACGATGAGGTGTTATAGCTGCAGTGGCCTTGGGCACAAAGCTCAAGATTGCTGGAGTACATGAAAACAATCCTTGAGAAGTTACCTAGACAACTCATCAAGGAAATCCAGTACAAATGAAGGAACAAATGCTCAAAGGATAGATTCCAAGAAGCAAGTATGGATGAGGAAGACAGAGCAGTTGTAGATAGGAGAGGTTGATCAGAGCAGGGAGGATGGCTGCTATACGGAAAGGCAAGTGTAAGGTCTCTCAAAGACCTTAACACACCTTGAGTTCATGAGGCTAGTGAATGAACTCAAAGGAGAAAGGATGGTTACTCCAGGCATACAGACAGGTCCTAGGATCATGCATATTAATAGGGGGAGCAGTTAGCAATGATCAGAGATTTCAGACACATGTATGTGGACACCCTTTGCCATTGATGCCAAAGGGGCAGAAATGAAGACAAAGGGAGAGATGAAGATAAAAGGGGAGCATGCTCACAGGGGGAGCATGAGTTGTTGTCATCAATGACAAAGGGGGAGATTGTTGATGAAATTGTCATTGATGCCAACATGGATTTGCAGTGGCCCCACGGGATGTCATTGATGCCACCAAGTCCCACCTGCAGTGCCTTGATCCCTTACAATGAGGGTTGGTGCCTTGAAGCACCTTGTACCCAATTGACAAGGTCCCTATACCCACAAGCTTGGATTTTGATGCCACCACTTTGTTGAAGATGTTGAAGACCTTGCTGATGATGCTAAAGACCCTAGAGATGATCCTAAAGCCTTGGTAGATGATGGAGAAGCCCAAAGACCCTATTGATGATGCTAAAGACCCTAGAGATTGTCTTGAATCCTTGGTAGACAATGGAGAAGCCCATGAAGACTTGGAACCCTTGATGAAGACCTTAATGACCTTGCAAATTTCATGGAGCCCACTACTAGCACTTGATATGGTTAGATGGCATGATGAACCTTGATGGAGATGATAATTCTTGAAGATGGTCCTAAGTGCATAAGGAATATATTGCAACCACTTATATGATGGATGGCCATGAACCTGCATGAAGCTCTTGATGCCATAAAAGTATGTGAAGCATCCATCAAGAAGAATTCAAGTCATTTCATGACGACCTGCACAAATTGAAGAAAATATGAGTGAAGGATCTTGTCAATGCAAGCAAGACCTCATAAGATGATAGCCCTCTTCATGCCCTTTCCAACGGTAGGTGGCACGTCACATGGTTCCTCATAGTTGATGAGATATTAATTTTTGAAGATGACAAGGAAAATCTAAACCATCTTGTAGGGGCAGCCGACCAAACAAAAGAATTCTTTTTTTAATTAAAGTTTAAAAAAATTGACAAGTCGGCTCCATGAAATTCTCTAAAATATTTTAAATTAAAAATTTTAATTGAGATATGTCGGCTCAATATTTTTTTGGGGAAACCACTATAAATAACCTATCGAGTTTTTAGTTTTGGAGTCTAAATAATTTTTGGGAGCTCAAAGGAAATTTTGGTGGTCTTACTGAGGCGAATTTCAGAGGTCAGACTGCTGCAATTTCGGAGGTCAGACTGAGGCAATTTTGGAGGTTTGACTAAGGTAGCATGCACTGAGATTAGGATGGAAGATGGAGGAAATTTGCAGGTGCAGACAAAGAGGAATTTCGGACAGCGTACTGAGGATGACTGACTGTGGAAATTTTGGGTAGCAACAGAGGTCAATTGTAGACCTGAATTTACAGAGAGAGGAAGATTTTTGAGGTATGATTTTGGTTTGTTTTTGCAACAACAGATCCGAGGTGTTGAAGGCCTGTCCACACCATACTGTCCAATTTTTAAAGCCTTCACACAGGCCTGATTTTTTTTTTGTGAATTTTTTACCTTCAACCATCCAACAGTCCCAATTTTTTTGCAGCAGCTACCATGTGACTTAACAGAACTTGTTTGTGATCTTAACTCCACATTGATGACTAGTTTTTGGGTGTTTAACTACTATGCAAATTTCGGTGGAAGTGAGTGACTTCGTTGGAGGTTAAACAGTCCAAATCTGAAGGCATCTAAAACATTCTAGCAGCAGCATTGACAGACATTCTATCTCAGCATTCACTCGGCTTTGGCAGGAATCCGAGTTTGTTTTGGGTCCACACTTTCATGCATGAACTGTCCCAAATTTCTTATGCTTGACAAGTGTTTGAGGATGAGGTTTTCTTGCTGCTAAGGAAGAGAATCTACACAGCCTACATCCGAATGTTTTCCACATAGAAATTCTTTGTGATTTTATCAACATACAATTCGAGTTTGTTGGATTGAGGTAGAACTTGTTGGTCTGAGGCAATTGCGTGGAAGAGATAGAAGCTAATTCATGGTCTTATTTTTGAGGAAGCTCATGGTGTGAAGAAGTGTGCTAAGAATTCATGGGACATCTCTCTGATATTTTCTGTGGTACCAGCATTGTACACCAGTCTTTTTGCAAGTGAAATTTGTAGCAGCAGTTTTGAAATTGTAGCAGCAATAGTCAAGTGACAATCCTTAATTTACAAAATAAGATGGTGTATCACTGAAGGTGAAATTAGAAGGAGCATTCAAGCACTTCAACAATCTAAAATTTGGACGGAGGAGACACTAGCATAACACATAGTCCTAAAGTGATGGTGCTTGAACAATCCCAAACTGTTAATGAAGTTTGATGACCAGGAGCAGCTGAGGTAAAGTATTTTTATAGTCTGGAATTGGAACTGTGAACAGTCCTTCTGTTTCTACCTTCTTACCAATATTATAGACAGAGGTTTAGGGAGTGTTTGCTGCCCTCTTTCTTAAACAGTCCACCCATTTGCAAGGTCTGATTTTGACCAAGTTTCGGGACAGCAGAATAGTCTAAATGTGTGATTGATACAAGGTATGCTTATATGTGTTTATTGATGTGTGATATACACTACATGATGCATGAAATGCTGAGATAATGCACTCCTATACAGTGAATACAAGTACAGTGGTTGAGACTTTTATGTGATTGAAACAAACATTGAGTGAGGATGAAAACCCTACTATGATGCATGCACCTTTTGAGGATGATGTATGAAAAATTATGAATGTGCAGTAGTGATACATATAGTAATATGTGAAAGTGATGATGCCCTAGGATGATGATGACTGGAACTGATATCTTACACAGTCAAGCTTGAGAGATAACTATGACGATGATAATAATGTTTACAGTGGCATAAATGATGATCAGATTAAAGTTGTGAACTATGTTTTGTTGATCTCTGAATTTGATATATGAAGATATATTTGCAGCAGACAAACCATTTTTTTTGAAACCATAGTCATGTGATTTAGTGGTCCTCAAGCTTCCAGAGTGTTTTGACAGTGATGATTTGTGATTTGAACCAAACCTTCTTGACAGTAATAGCAGTGGTGATTTGGATAGTAATAGATAAGACATCATTGGTACACCTTATCATCCTAGCCTGAGAAAGGTTATATGCATATTTGACGAACATTTTAATGATTGTTTTTGGCTTGGTTCATGAGTGATTTGATACTTGGTTAAAAGTACTTGTTTTGAGGTCAGATTTGAAGAAGTCTTTTGGTAGACTCTTGATCAGATGATTCCTTAATGGCTTGGCATGAAGAGTATGGCAGTCCAGTTTGGAGATCCTAGGAGTTTGAAGAATTGATAGCCCTAGTTCATGAGGCTTAAGGAGGGAATGACAGCTCTAGCTTGGTATTGATGGCAGCTCTAACTTGCATTTGATGAAGTGGAAAGATGATAGACACCTACAGCAGTATGACATCCATCATCATGAAAGACAAGTTGATGACAATGCTTACACAGTGAGATGCTTGACAGACTGAATATGATAGTGAGTATATGGCGGTGATGCACTTACAGCTAAAGACATGATGCTGATCGACAGAATGTTGATGTGACAGAAATTTCTTGTGATGAAGACAAGATGCCAGTGGATAGAATGGTGATGTGACAGAGATTGCTTGTGATGCCGGTGAACAAAATGAAGAGTTAATGTGACTGTTTGAAGAAGTGCTGATGAATTCTCCTTGAAGAGGTGCTGAAGTGGACTAGAGAGAAGTGCTAGTATGATATGATAGTGACATGTATGAAAGTGTGTTGAGATAGTGAACTTTAACTGTAAATGCAAGCTTGTCTTGCATTTGAGGTTAGGATACCTCAAACCCTTCTTAGCAGGGTCTAAGAAAACCAGGCAGGGTCCTAGATGCAGAGTAGGTGCTCTTTGTATCAGTAGGTGCTGATTTTACCTAACGGTTGTAGTCATACCAAAACTAATACAAAAAAATTACAAAATTATATGGTGTTGTGTTCTTTTGTGTTGTGGTTCTTGATGATTCAAATGCTTATGATATGTGAATGATGAAGTGAAAGATGTTTATGAAATGATTA